>JBBPOE010000866.1:0-12049 GCA_038091295.1 Tylopilus felleus | reverse complement strand
AGTGACCTCGACGCAATGGCCGCCTTGACAGCCGACCACGCGCCATCGACCCCCTGGTGGTGGCACGCGCTCCGATGACTCGGATCCACTGGCCCATCTGACGATGAGGCACGTGTCACTTGCGGTACAAAAACGTCCTCGGTCCACTCATGACGTGAGTGGGCCTTCGCTCTGGTGTGCTAAACGCCAGAGCCTGACGCAGTGTGCGTGGACGACGCGGACTTCGCGTGCCACCGCACGCAAGGCAGGGGGACAATGAGCGCGACGCCCAGTGACCTCGACGCAATGGCCGCCTTGACAGCCGACCACGCGCCATCGACCCCCTGGTGGTGGCACGCGCTCCGATGACTCGGATCCACTGGCCCATCTTACGATGAGGTGCGTGCCGCAAAGAGAAAGCGGATTGAAGCTCCGCTCCAAAGATATCCTAACGCGGACAAACATATGCAAATAAATCTCCAGATGCAACTGGCGCAGTAATCCGACTCAGGCAACGAGCTCACGCTAGGGATATGTAGGCGGCAGTATCATGTGTAGTCTACAGAAACGATTTTTCGTACGCTACGTTTTGCAGTAAAGCTTTCATCGAAAGAGTGCTAACGTATCCGCCCGTCCCCGTACTCTTGAGAAGCAAAATGGAGCAGAGGCCACCAGCTGCCGATGGGCACGGTCGGACGCGAACACAGTAGCAGACGCCAATAACCAATGTAGTGGTTGTGATGGCGGGGGACGGAGGTCAACGAGGAGAGACAACGCCAACACCAGCGGTCTTTTGCAGGAAAACTCTTCCACACAGTATGAATTCAATGGAGCTCAGGAGTAGTAGCCCGACGCCGCCTCCATAGTTGTACAAGATGTCATATCAGTAACTCGGAGAGCCTCACTACTGAGGGAGCGCATGTAGACAATGGGGAAGTTCGTTTTCAGCGGACCCCCAGCACCATTGTTCTTTTGCCGAACACGCGGGCGCCGCGCGGCTACGGGCCTTAAAAAGAAGGACCGCCTGCGCGTCTAATCTTCAGCCCCCCAACGCCATAGTGCCCCCCCTTCATGGCCAATCAACCACCACTGATGCTGCGCATTCGCCCGCCGGCAGCACAAAAGCGGCAACGTCCCAGCTCACGAAGCGGGTCCGAATCTGACGCAAGTGCGGAGGGCGTCCAAGGTGCGCGATTTGACAGCAGCGCTATTTCACGGCGCATGATAATGACGCAGAATAGGTGGCGAAAAGCTCGTCGTCCTCAAGACCTTCTGCAACTTTTGCGGGGACCATATGGGCGACAAGCTCAACAAATGCGTGGATTGTGCAGGTTACATGTGCGAACAGACGCAACCAAACGGCGCTGGTTGCATTTGGGCGGGTACTCTTAAGGTGAACGAGCCTTTTAGATGTATTGTCTGTGAGCCGAAACACTGGAAGAATTCACACGTGGCTAACCCAGCCAGAGGCGAAGCTGACTGCTTTCCGGTAAGCTTCACTGCCTTGTTGCGAACCTTGCATCTGACCTACCTTGTGCAGTACGGCTTTACTGGTTATGGGGGCAGGAGAAGATCCAAGCTGACCTGGCCGCTCGTCTTCGCATCTGTCTCGCTCTCCAGTCTGCAGGACGAATACGTGCAAGACGCACTGCGGCTCGACCTCCGAAACCATTTCATCACGATGCCGGAAAATGTACGTATACACATCCGAGCTCGCATCGACGTCTACGGCTCACCCCCATAGCAGCTTTGCTTCGTGAAAGCCAGCTTGAAGGGAAACGGCCAGAAGAAGGCGCAGACCGCGATGAGAAATGGAATCGCGTTCATTCGGCGTTCGATCTTGTCCGACGTCCCCGCCAATACGTTCGTCCTCGTTGACACCCACTCCGACACAAACACCGGGGGTTTGCAGTGGTCAGGAGGGGCCACGGGGCCAAAACACGTCTTAGCTAGCGAGGTCCTTCAGAAATTCTGCGGAGGCGACTTCCTCTCTGCGATGAAAGCAGCTGCGAACAAAGCGCGAGGGATGAAACGCCCCCTTCAGCAGACCGGCTGGTGCGACGACTCCCCGTCCTCCAGAGGTGGCTGGAGAGGGTTGCTTCTCTCCACCTGCTCACCAGCTATGCGCGTGCCGGACTCCTTCCGCGACATAAGGGGTCTAGTGGAGAGGCAAGTCCGTTCATTTCCTGTAGAACAACTCAGACGTGCTAATGGCGAGCTGCCCAGCGATACCTTTGATTTCGTACTGGGCTTCGCAGGGTCGTCCACCATCCCAAGCCAGATCAGAAACGCGTTGAGCCAAGTGATTGAACGCATCGGCGTAGACAAGACAGGCAGCCTCTGGGAAACAATCGTGCGGGTAATCGGCCACGACCTGCTCCTTCTTCAGGTGAACGCCGTCGTCGTTGTCTACAGGGAACGTGACACGAACGAGGTTGAAGCGAGGAAGATCGGCCGGCATGATCCTCCCCTTCGCCCCTGGGGTGTTGAGTTCCACGCATGCGGCACGCCTGGCTGCGACCGAATGAGCCGCGATTTCGTGGTCCGGAGCGACATATTCGACGTCCGCATGACCTGCAGGTATTGCAGATGGACCTCCGCATGGGTGAAGCAGCCACACTGGAAAGATCACGTCTTTCGGCTGGATTCTACACTGCCGAACGTGTTCTGGCACGACTATCCGCCGTCCAAGTCACTTCAACAACTCTTCGTTGACGTTACGGGGAAGAATGCAGCTGACAAGGCAAGGGCAGAGGCAACAGAGCATGTGTCCGACGGCGACCATAACGCCGTGGCGTGCAGTAGATAGTTAACGCACAGCTCCCACATCCACGTCACAGACCGACGAGTTCATTTCGTATGTATCGAGTGGCAATCGCACGCAGTATGACTCGCCGTATAACATGTTACCTCGTACAGAGCCACGTTGCAAGCGTCGGTAGAGTGCGTGTCAGATGGCATTTGGTGCAGAACATAAACGGTGAGTTTGCGAGTGTCGCATCTGGCGCAACGCAAGCTCGACATCGCAGCGGTCGTATTTGGGAGAAGCCGGCGTTTTTATCTACGCGGGGAAGCAGCTCTCTGCATGACGAACCTCGGCATTCCCGATCAAGTAACTACGTTATCTTCAGCACGCGCTCAACGGCACCCACGCAAAAAAGAACTAAAAACGCAGGCAACCTGTCGCAGGCCCATCTGTCCAAATCAGGCGTGGCAACAAATCTTCACAAACAAACGCCAGCCGCATATATAGCGGCCGGACTTGACGTCCAATATCACCACCTGAACATGCCTCACAGCCGTAAGCTTCGCAAGAATGCAATCCGGGCCTTCCGCATCTCCCCGGAAAGCCACACGATACGGCAAGACGACTGGGCCTCCGGAGAGCCACATGCCTTTTGGTATGGGATGCCGACCGAAGTTGAGTGCATTCACCCCGAGGGCGGGACATACAAACGGTGCCAGGTGGAGGCCTTTAACCAGGCAGGGCAGGCCGTAGGGTACCTTCCTTTGCCACGCCGCTATTCACAGGCGTGGATTCAGCTCTGCTACGCCATCGTCTATTGGCTTTCGACCTGGAAGGCTTGGCTTGATGAGCTTGGAAGGCCACCTCGCGTACGCCAACAACCAGGCGACCTCGTCCAGCTTTGCATCGACAACACCGGGACGCGGTTGATCAAATACCTTCACATTCGCCGCCTCATCGTCGACGAGCTCCTCCACCACCGCATGTCGCAAAACGAGTCTGACGACGAACTCGATATTTTCGACGAATACTTGATTCGCGACCGCTATGATTGGCTATGGCAGGACTTCGGTGACATTCCGGAAAAAATGCTGTACGTTCTGAACCTGGACCCGGTCCATCCGTCGAACGAAGGAATTTTCAGTGAGTCTCTTCGCTCACCTTTGATTTCGAATGGAATTGACCGAAGAGTACCGTTTAGCCTGGAAAAATCCCAGCCTTACCATCCCCCCGCAAATGATCGCGCCCAATCCCTCGCCGGGGCAAACCTGGATATGGGGAAAGATCAACCACTTTGACTTCCAGGCTTGCTTCGACGCGTCCTTCCTAGACCTCGTGCGCTACTACCGCACTAAGGCTTACAGATTCGCGGACGACACACCGCATGGCGACCATCCTCAGGGACTTCCGGACAAGTGGCACGAAGGACATGAGCCAGCGGTGCGTTTCCAGACAGCGGAGGCCCGGCTGTCCTTTTATGCGGGGTAAGATTCGCGTCACCGCCGCTGAGATCCTTCCCTAACCCGTATTTTACAGCCAACCTGGAGCGGGGTCCAGGTATGTTTCAGTGACGTGACGCGTGCTCCAGCAACATTGAATTACTTTTTATTACGCTACAGCGAGAAGCGCAACGCACCGGAAAGACCGCTGGCTGGACCATCGTAAGTCGCCGTTGGATCTCACAGTGCTCGCAACCGGCTAAGCATTTTCGCAGGGGGCCTGCGAATGAACGCCGTAGCATCATTGACAACGCTGACACGCGGGAAATCGTGCAGTTGCTGGCGCAGCGCGAAGGGGGTATTGGTCTCGGAGAGGCACTCCGGCGCCTGCAGCACCTACTTGGTGTTTTCTTCGACGCAGACAGGTGGGGACACCTGCTGGACAGCGTACATGCGGAACCAGGGGAGGCAGCACCCATGACCGTAGAACAAGCGTTCGATTTTTACGGCAGGGAACCTGAAGGTGGAGGTAGAAATACCCACCAGGAGAACATGCTGGAGTACCGTCAAATTACACGTAGCTTTTACTAACGTCGGCAGATGTCCCATTGTCCGAATCGTTTATATACAGTCATGCATGCATCTATTTCCACCAGCTTTTTCTGCAGCGGGAGGAGTGAGGTTTAAAACGAATGCGGCGACGAACGGCCGGCTTGCCGGCGTACGTTGGAACCACCGTGGTATCCCGCCGAAAAAATCGCTTATTGTGCAGTTGGTTATAGCCGCACGCGTGTTCACGCCTTGACGAAACGCATTAAATCCCGCCACCAAACGCTTACTCCCTCCAATAAAGCCCCACCTCTACCCTTCGTCGATGGCGGAGGCTTGGAAAAGGTGACTGCAGAGCCTACGTATGCGAACAGACCAGGTGTTCGGGAGTGGCTGTATCCAGGTCGAAATAGCGGCAAAAGATGGCGTGCACTGCCCAAGCCTGACAGGGAGAGCCTTCCTGTGGGTGATTCCGCCTCCTGACCCGGCGGTTGAGCGAGCATTTTATCGGATATGGGGCAGAAAGCGAGCGAAGCTAATATGGCCGCTCGTGGTCGTCAACATGACGCTTTCCGCCAGCTTTGAGGCCTTGGTCATGGGTTCACTCAGGCTTGGCCTGAAGTTTCATTTCATAGCGTTGCCAGGGACTTCGAACCCTCGATGGGGGTTGAGCAGCACTGTGCCTAACGTGTTTTGGCACGCATATCCGCCATCTGCAGAGTTGCAGGGCGTTCTTCGTTTGGGCCATGACGCAAAGACAGGTGTAAATTACATATTTCTTTCTTTCTTTCTTCCACAGCAATACTTGTCGTCCCCAACGTTTTCTTTCGCAACGACACGAACTGTACAGATTGACAGCAAAACGTACCGACATGGGCTATTTGCGTGAATGACTACCCTAAATACCACGCCGTGCTGTCATCCGGATCGCTCCAACCCGACTCATCTTCGGGGTCATTTTGCATCGACCTCACGAACGAACAAGGCGCGAGCCAGAGTTCCCGTCTTCTGGTCGTATCAAATAAAAAGGCGTCATCCAACCTCCGTCAGGTTGGTTTCAACGCGCTGCTCAGTTGGTTCGAGAAAGTTGAACCCGGTCATCAGTTTTTTTCGGAGTCAGCCTCGTCGTCGTTCTTTTGTGGCCAAGGTGAACTTCGCCGCTGAGTGACTAGCACTCGGCTGTGCGAGAACAAACGGAGGTTGAAACGTGAGAATATTTTTTGCCATTTAGTGCGGAATGTTCAGTATCTGCAGCTCTTTCACCGTTGCTTCGACATTCATGCTGTCCAAGTTCAACACATTTAGGTCGGCCCACCACAGCGCCGTGGCCCATGGGGTAAACAAGGTAGGGCCTTCAGACGTCATCCGAAATCCTGCCAATGACATGCAGGATGCCCCAGTCGAGGACGTCCGCGCGTATGAAGGTGCGTTTGCTCCTTCTGCTTGCAGGCAGGAGGGTGAACGCCGACCCAAAAACCCGTAACGCCAGAAAACCTGGGGCTTCCCGCCGTCACAACGCTTCTGGTTCCCGATGGCCAGTACTGCAACTTTTGCGGCCGCAGGGCCCAAATCTTGCGCACGTGTGGCGGTTGCAGGGCGGTTGTCTGTGAGCAGCCAGAAATCACTGCACCAGGGTGCGTTCCCGGCCACGCAGGTTTAGCACGCGATTTCGTTTGTCCCCACTGTGCGCGAGTGAAGCTAGTAAAAGAGGTAAGCGATCTCGGCGAGGGATCGATGGGACATGCTCATGCGAGATAGTACGGGTTTTGGGGCTATGGTGGTCGAAGACGCTCCAAGATCACCTGGCCTCTCGTTTTTTTGCACCTCGCACCAGCGAGCGAGGCAGACGAATACTTGCGACGCTCTTTGGAGATCAACCTCCGCAGTGAGTTCACCGCCCAGCCCGACAGCGTGAGTTCGCGTGGTCTGTCACGCCGAAGATGAGCAGCTCACGGTCCTTCCAGTTGATGATTGCCGACGTGGAACTGAGGGTCGGGGGTAACAGGACGGCGGCCTTGAACTTGCGACCCGCCGTAGACTTTCTTCGCCGGGCGACCGACTCGCGGTGCCCGGCAAACTCGATTGTCGTCCTGGAAAGTCGATCGAGCCTCAGCACTGGAGCCATCTTTTACGGGAAACGAGAGGGAGAGGCCGCGTACAGCACGCTCCCCGACGTCGTCAACTCATTCCTGGGCACCGACATGCTGGCGGCAATGGCGAACGGAAACAGAGTGGCCTGCCAGATGAGCCTGCCTGAACAACCGCGTTGGTTCCAGGAGGGTGCGTTTTCGCGCGGGGGGTGGCGAGGGCTGGTTCTCGTCGCAGAAGGTCCCACAGTCCGCGTTCCACCGCGCAAGGACGAAGCCATCAGGTTGGTGGACAGGTGAGCGATGAGCCTATAGTGCGGCAGCTCAAAGCTAATAGAGACCCAAGCGGCGTGCTCGACTTCATAGCGGTCCTCACGGGACATGCAGTCATTCCGGCGGACGCTCGCGCATTCGCTTCGAACTTGATGCGAGCCGTGGCGATCGACAACCCTACTAACTCGACTAGCCAATTCCCTCCAAGCATCTGGTTGGCTTGCACCAGGGCGATCAAATCTGCGCCTGCAGTCCTCGAATCGTCGCCGGTCGTCTTCATCTACAGGGAAAGGGGACCACACGGTGAGCTGGGTGAGGAACAGACGACTTGCCGCCAAGTCTCGTTGCACGCAGCGCCCTTCAACGCATGGGGCGTGCAATTCAAGGCCTGTGGAAATGGCTGCGTGGATGTCCTGGCAACCGACTTCACCTATCGTGCAGATAGGGGTGCGATACGTTGCCAATGCGCCCTGTGTGGTTGGAAATCGTGCAGGGTCAAGCACGAGGATGTTGCAGGTCTAGTGCCAATGCTTTCTCCTGACACCCCCCTCATCTTCTGGCACACATATCCACCCTCCGCCCACCTTCTCGACGCCTTTTTAAGAATGACCAAGGAACGTCGGGGTTGAGTCTCCGGGTTTTTATCTTGTATATTGCATGCATGGGTGATGTTAGTAGTTACGTCACCTTCAATGAATCATGGCTGCCAGTTCGCCGCTTCCTTGGGTGAGTAGTCGAATGTAACATCGAGAACAAAACGCCTGCACCCACTACGCAATGGGCTAAAAGCGACCCATCTCATCTCTTTTTCTTCACTTTGCGCCCATAGCCATTTTAAAAATCTCTCTCCATTTTCCTCTACCCCGTATGTCCATTACAAGCCGCCTAGAGGCTAACGCACCCATCAGGGATCTCGAGAAAACAGCATAGACACCATGGTCTGAACATCGACGCTGTATGGGCTAACCTCACCCGCTTGGCCATCACCTTGATGGCACGGGACGGACGAATTTCTTGGCATCGTGTCACGCAGCCCCAACCTCCAAGATGTAGTTTTTGGCAGTGTCTCCACACGGAACGTTGAACCTGAGGAATTCCAACCCCAGCCCCGCTCCCACCCTAACCTCCGCTTCCTCGTCATCGTCCTGCGCGAACCCGCCATGCACCAACCTGTGTCGCACGTGGACGCCCCGCACTGAGGAATAGGCTGGGCGCCGGACGTAGACGTAGTTTGTGTATCGAATTCAAGCTAGAGAAGCTGAAAAGGACCACAGTTCGTCTCAAACCTCCCTCGCTTGTTGCTCTTTGCTCCCTACTGACGCACTCGCTCCCTGGTAGGATGGCACTTTCCCACTCCCGCCTCTCTCGCCTACTATGAGGACGCCTAGTGGTCGCCGTCGACCCCCTCTGCTAAGCAAGCGTGCCTTTTTGCTCGCCCTACTGTTGAGCGACCTGCCGGTCAGCGTCGCAGCGAACGGCCCGTCGCCGACCGCTTGGCTATGTACTGTTATGTTACATAACTAGGAATGCTCCGCTCGCCTATCGGCTAATTCTGGAAAGACGCCGAACTTCTTCAACCTTCACCTTCTAAATGGACCACCATAGCAGCACCACGTATCCCTTGAACACCATTCAGACCTGCTATGCGCTTGCAGCCACCCTGGACACGGCCCTTGCAGTCGTTGAGGAGGCCGTCGAGACTGGACCTGAGGCCCGGGACCCCTCCAAAGGGTCACATCCTGCTGAGGGAAATTTGCCGGCGGAGGTCGGACCTGCCCCTCCCCCGACCCGCAAGGAGACGAGGTGCAAGAGGAGGGCAAAAAGGAAGAAATTGCTGGCCGAGGCAAACGGAGGAGTGCATAAGACAATGGTGAAGAGCGGGGCGCAGAAATGGGCGTTCAGCTTAGCGGAGGGCGACTCGCTCACGTTGACGAACGCAGCCCGAGGGGACCTGAAAGCCGCAGAGGGCGGATGGCTGGGGAGCAGAAAAAGGGTCGCTCCTGAGGAGGAAAGTACGCTCGAGGAGCTCCTTGGGCGTGGTCTCAAACTGGTGGAGTGGGACGGCGTGTAAGTTCGCCGTATTCGAAAACACTCTAAGTTCAAATAGCTGACGACCTTCAGCACGCCGCATGCGCTCCTGGATACCTCGGGGTATGTTGTCGCTGTTCTCGCGGGGCGTGCCATGGGCACTTTCGAGGATGTTTTGCTCGAGGCGACATCGGAATTCGAGCGACACAGTAAAAGCCTCCCGCCAGTGCAGGGGGGCACACGCATACTCCCCGTTGGGAAGCAGCCCGCGAGGGGTCGCTTCCACACTGTGGTCACGGGGATTTCCTACGGTGGGGGACAGCCGGTATGTTTTTCCCGGGCAGGACCTCGCTGACTTGCATTCTCACCTATCGACAGGCCCCCATGCATAGTGCTGTCCCCAAAACGTACCAAAACGCGGTAAGCGAACTAAGGGCGAGCAAAGCCATGCGTAGGTTGGCTGGCTTCCAAAATCGTGCGTAGGGCTTTCTACCTCACTGCAGGGGCTTCATCTTGGCCACTCTCGTAGAAACGTTCAAGACGTTTTTCCCCAAGATACACGGGTACTACGAGGATCAATTATCGAAGCTATACCGCAGCTCCCCGCACTTGCGACCGCCGTATGAAAGTTCCATAATGCCAGCGGCTGCGTACAACCTGGGTCCAACCACGGTCTGTCGTCCCCACCGCGACTCCGCAAACCTCTCGTTCGGCATCTGTGCCATCACCGCGCTCGGTCGGTTCAACCCCAAGACCGGCGGACATCTGGCCCTAAGGGAGCTGGGCCTCGTCATTGAGTTTCCCCCAGGGGCTACTGTCTTAATTCCTTCTGCAGTGCTCACTCATCACAACACCAAGCTTCCCGAGGGTGTGAAAAGGTACTCATTCACTCAATATGCAGCGGGATCACTCTTCTCCTACATTGAGAATGGGATGAGGTCGTCGCAGGACGTTACAAAGGATGCAAAGCTGTCGCTTCTCGAAATGAACAGGCACGTTGAGGCGAGACGTGAGCGGTGGGGGCAAGGCTTGGCTCTGTTTCCTCATGTCTTGGACTACAAAGGCGTCCGTTGATGTTAACGTGTATAGTTTCAAAAAATTTCTAGTTTACATTCTCAGCCTGGTCGAGCGGTGGAGATATGTGCGATGTACTTCGAGTAATGCGGAGGCTATTAACCCAACCTCGCCGCAGAGCATGCTCCCTTGAAGACAAACGAGCGGCGCTCTGCTCGCATTGCTGTGCGGGCGGGCCGCGGTGGGCCCTTCTGGTACGACGACGGCGTGCGTCGTTTGACCGATTCCTCCCGGATCTGCGGCTACCGCACCCATCCATTCAAGAGGGACGCATGCCGACATAGCGGTACACAGAGGAGCCTCATCCAGTTGACCTAAGTTCCCCCTCCGTGCGCAAGAGCATTAAGAGCCAGTGAAGGGCAAAGAGGAGGGTTGTGCTGGCAGAGGAATGGGGGTAGGAAAGGACGGGGAAAGCAGTAGCGTACGAGAGCGTCAGAGGTCGTCAAAACCAGTCACTCACTCCCACGAAGTTGACCACTATAGCGGTCACAGTGGCCAAGGGTGGATGGTTAGGGGAGGAAGACCGCTACCCATGAGGAGAAGGTGAAGCTCGAAGAGGCTCTCCAAAAAAGGCATACGCCGGTGAGGTGGGATGGCATGTAAGGGCGTGACAGCGATCGACGTGTGGATTGGGCTGCTCACCGCCGCCTCTAAGCAATCCTCGCGTCACCCTGGGCGAGGTCGCATTTCTGTTTCGTCAACGCAGTCTCAATTTCCCGCGAGTGGAAAGCAGCACGAACGTCCTACCGGAAAACAAAAGACCAAGGGCAATTTCCGCGCAGAAGATCGGAGGTCATATCGTACTCCGTGAATTGCGACTTGTCGTCGAATTACCGACGGCATCTACGGCCTTGATCCTGTCGGCATTCCTGACTTACTCAAACGCTAAAGTTCAGCAAAGGGAAACGGGGTACTCATTCATTCAGCATGCTGCATATTCTTGGACGTTGAGAGCGGGATGAGTCCAACCAAGAGCTCACGGAGAGTGCGTGCATCCAGAACCATCAAAGCCCTCAAACGCATGATTGCTGGTGGAGGAATGGTGCGGCTATGTTTCCCTACCACGCTGAGATAGCAGCGGATGTGCGGTGCACGACGTGACGCAGGTTACTATGTTGCACATAGAGTATCCGTAAAGCGGCTGCACTCGTACATGCCTGCACGTTTGCTCCTTGCAGTAATTCTTTGGGAAGGGAATGCGCCCAATACCGTGCATAACATCGTCGTCTCAAAATGAATAGTTTTCTGCATGAGGGTTACATTGTTCGTACGCCAAGGACCATGTGTACATTCCGTCTTTCACCTGGCAAGTATGGCGGCGCCACTCCACCTCACTTACCTGGCGGGTGAGCAGAGAGCCTGCCTGTCTGTGGCCTTCGTTTTAGCCCCAAGTTTTTGGACTAAGGAAGGAAGGCTTCGCTGGCTTTATAGTGACAAACGTAAATGCCCATTCTGTTGGTGGTCTTTCCATAGAGGGATGGGAGCGTATTGTCTGGCGTCAGCGTGCCAAGGTCGGCCCCTCCGGTCCATAGGCGGGATGGCGTTCTACCTCACCAGCGTGCCAGGGTCGGCCCATCCGGTGCAGCCCGCCCGCCAATTCATCACAGCATACTTTGCAACCGCCAGGACCGGCGTGCCAAGGTTGGCCCTTCCGATCCTAACGCTTTCCATGCGGGACGTTTAGTGCAACGTGTCTCTTCCGGTGCGGTGAATGCCCCTCTTAGTACGAATTGCCGCCTTGCAAGGCAGGCAATCGCCCCAGCTGACGCCAGAGCGGGTCGTTCTGCCCATAGCCACCGCGCGCGGCGGGCGAGAACGCAGCGCACGCTCCGATGACTCGGATCCGGCGGCCCCTCTGACGAGGGAACGTGCGC
>JBBPOE010000865.1:0-12222 GCA_038091295.1 Tylopilus felleus | reverse complement strand
CCACTATCAGGGAACTTTCCCACACTATTTCTCCCTATCATTTACTTGCTAGTTTATTAGCAATATCCATATTACTCGTTTTTCTAGTGATCATATCACAGAGACCAACCAGGAGAGAATCACCTCCTGCCTTCTATCTAGGAAATTCGACCTATCATTAGGCAATTCCCACACCACAAGGCACAGCCGCCACTCAGTCCCTTATTTGGGAAATCAGTAATCTTCACTATCACAAATCCCTAGCACACACATTGTTAGTGCTATATCTCACCAACAAGCAAGGGACAATCCCTGCTTTCTATCTAGAATTCGCCATACCATTAGGTAATTCCTACACCACATGGCACAGCCGCCACATATTTCCTTATTCAGGAAATCCCCTTTCATTAGTTCTAGAAACACACTCGCTTAGGCGAAAGCTATCCTGACAGCACATATCTCTGTTGTTTGTCACTGTTTGACTATCCCATATTACATACCAGTATCCAAGCTAGGAGTTGCCAACCCTTTATCCTTTAGAGTCAGACTCGGGAAAGAAAGAACAACTGGACCGCCAATTGGTTAAGTTTCCCACTCACTCACTAGCATCTCTGTAGTATTTGTCTAGTGTTTGATCTGATCGACAGTGTTGTCTTGTCATCAGCTCATAATCAGATTGGATCCAAAGAGATATGTATAGTAGATCACCCTAGCATCTATTGATCTATTTCTACAAGTACGACACCGGTAGTGAACACACTGGAAATTGGTGGGCAGAAACAAAGGTCCTCAACATTGGAAATATTCAATCGAAAGGTGCGAGAGATGATGGTTGGCAAAGCATTCAAGAGTGAAAAGGATGAGATCTCACAAGCATCGTTTGACCTTTCAGACTTGGCATCAGATGAACATGAACCGAGTGTGACATTCACGTAGTACTAGAAACAAAAGACTCGGGTGTTTGTACAGGAGCAAATGTCACAGTATACATGATTGGCTTTGCCATGCCAGCCCGTTTGGCTCTCTTCACAGCTCACATCTCATATGACCCAGGTCGTGGGGTTTGACTCAGAGGTCGCTTTGCTTGGTTGAACTGTGTGATGATCATGAAAATTTTCATGCTGTATTCAGATCCCCATTCATCAGATTCTTCAAGTAGGGAAATGAGATCAGTGGGTGAGGTGATATTGGTCAGATGTGTCTTGCTCAAGGGTTCGAGACCATCGTTAGTGAGCAACTGTGTAATTGGCCAGACACCTTGGTAGGGGTCCTCAGCGTGAGCCTGTTCTCACCATGCAACAAGGGTATCTAGTAATTGTTGTTGTTCTGCTGTCGCACAGAGTTGGGCTCGTTTGCGTTTTGTTGTTCTGGCTGTGGAAATCTCAGTGGTGCCTATATATACCTCTCCATGAAAGAAGGACAGAAGGTTGAAGTCATTGTTGTGGTGGTCACAACACCATCAAGCTGAATAAGATAATGCTATGGGTAAACAATCAGTGTCATTACCTTTCTGAAATCAGTAGCTGTTACGGTTTTTCTTTCTCTCTTGTATTACTCTTGTAACACTTACCAGATCGACGTTTCCTAGTACCGTTCAACCGGTACACTCTTTCCTTTTATTCCTTGTATAGCTTCGCATTGCTCATCGCAGCCACGCGTATAGCCTCACCTTTCCTATTCCATCACAGCTATGCTTTCTTTCCTTCTTCGTACGCATTGCCTCTTGGTCTGTGCACATTTTCTTCCAGTATAAATACCGCGTCGTTTCCCATGTAACCTTAAGCTAGTTCTACGCAATCCAGCATAGTAACTTGCAACCGCTTTATCGAGTAAGGTTGATCTCGATCATTGCGCGACCTTCGCCATAAGACATCACTATTAGTCTTCGTGCTACTACTGAGTGCACGCATCTCGTCTCTTCATAGTCTTCGTGCTACTATTCTGAGTGCACGCTTGCTTGTTCTACGCTACGCGTAACAGTAGCTATAACCTTCTAGAGACTGATCATTAAGGTACTCTGCAAATAACTTACGTAGGCATGTCTTCGACTGGGCAAATCGAAGAGATGCGTAGCCAGTGCCATCAAGTTTTGAGGATGTCTTCTTTACTATTACTCCATAAGGCCTATCAGGGTCCGAGTCACTTATCTGACTGTCCTCTCCAACTAAAGTCAGTTCAAGTGCCCAGGGCTCTATCATTGTGAGATAAAGACCATGGAGACCTTGATCTCAAACCGCATGTCCTGCTCGCTGGGCTGCCTCGGCCATATTTTGCATATACCACACTGTATGACAACTAGAACATCTCAGATGTCAAGGCCCTAGATACAAGTTAACTTTGAATGTACTACAAGATCTGACTTACTGTTGATGCACCAGCAGTAGCATGAAGTATGCGGCAGGTACCATTGGGTGAGGAGAAGTCCTCGAAAGTTTGCTGGAGGTATTCCAGGGACATATCACTGTGATAATGTTTTACGACACCAAGATTTCTGAGATTATGTGGTAATCACGCATCAACATATGCAGCGGCATTGGTGGCATCCTGTTTGGAGTCATGGAAGACGAGTGTTTTCAGAAGAACCATAGGTGGGTGAAACTGCCACGGGAGCAAGAGGTCAAAGTTGCGGAAATTTTGAAGGCCACCAGCCAGAGGAATAGTCACATATGTGATATTTGGTCGGTTACTCCAGAGCTTCATTTCAAGATAGCCCGACGGCATCAGAAGCTGTTCTTTGATAGCAACAAGGATATGTCGTGGTAATGTCGCCGAGAGCACTTGGAATGGGGTGTCTTTGGGGAGGAGGACACGGAATTCACCTAACTTGCCATAAGCTAGTCAGAAGGCATCTTCTCCATGGTGCGCAAGGCCTGCTGTATAGATATTATGAGCTTCATTGACATGGACACGGCTGATTTTCTGGTTGAATCAACTAACTAACGAGCACAGCAAAAAGCACATGACCTACGTGGCACGTATTTCACTTGCATCGGCAGAAAGGAAAACCACATGGGATTCCTTTTTTGGTGTTCTCATGTGACTGCGCACCATGACAGGTTTGCAACGCATACCGCATGACAGGTTTTGTAGTTTTCACACTGCGCAACGGGTTCGCAATGGATTTCCAACAAGTCTCCAATTTATTTTATTTTATTTCTCGATGAACTCCCAAACAGGTTTGCGACAAGTTTGCGACTAAATTAGTATTTTTTATTTTTTGGTGCTTCCTGTGCCAAAGGCACACAGGTAAAGAGCTAGTGACTGATCTTGACAGATGAGCTGTGCTAGACGAGGAAGATGGTCGTTGTATGTCCCAAGTTGTTTGGGCGAAATGATAAGGTGTTGATATTTCTCCGTTCTGATCATCTATTGGTATTTTCAAGCTTTTACATCATAACAGCTTTACTAGTACCTACATCCCAGAGTTTTGCATCATTTGGGGTGTCCTCGTTGATTGCAACCGTGGGTATGTTGTACTTTTGACACTCCAAAACCTGCTGTGTCAGATAGTGCCATTAATCTCACATGGCACTGCTAGTTCTGATCTTACCTGGGTCATTTGCAAGCATTTGAGCAGTGATATTGTTATGGTGATTGATTCCAGACAAAGAAGGATGGGTATCAACATGCAGAGTGTCTTGCCGCTGCCTGTACTGGCAAGAATGACAGAATCCTGGTGACGCAGCATGGCAAGGGATGCTTGAAGCTGGAAAACATGTGGAACAATGTGCCCATTGGTGAGAAGTGACACAACGAGACACGCCCGGATTGCATCAAGTTTCTCTTTGTTGTTCAAGGTCGCGATAAAGTCACATGGTAATTGATCGTTGATTGTCACCGAAGTGAGCTGAGTCAGCACGTCCAGCAGAGTGCGACAAACCAGATCAACAGATGTTGTAAGAACTGGGTGGTCCATAGAGCAAATGGCTGACTCGGATTGGTGTCGTGTTGAACTGACATGTCTATTAGATCTATCTACCCTGATTATTTTCGATCGCGATTTACAATTTCAATTTCATTGGGGAAACTCTGGGAAACTCGAGTTATCTTATTGGCTGAAGATCAGGTGACTCAGGGGGCCCGCTCGCCTTGCCAAATTCAAACCCAGATTTACCAGACCGTCTATTGATGGTTTGCCATTTGGCTTACCTCTTTGAGACGGGCTGGTCACCAGACTACTTTGGTGGTTAAATAACTCACCTTCTAAAGAAGGACTCATAATTATGCATCATGCAAATTTCCATAATTTTTGGTGGCCCCACGACGGGACCAACCCAAAGTCCATGCATTATTGAACTAGTCGCAAAGGGCCACATCCGTGGCAACACCCAATATGGAATGCAGGCTCTCATTCTTTCAGCCACACCATGGCCAATCTGTATTGTATTTATATATCACAGGAGCATTGCACACAATTAAAGTTGGTCGGGTGTGGCCATGGATAACCCGCAATGTTTGAATTTTTCACGCCATATCAGCTGCGTAGAGATTGTAGTCCACTTCATCCAGTAATCCTTCCTTGATCGCTCTGTGACATCATGAGTCGTTGGTGGAGGGTTTGCAACAGTGTCATGTACCTATGCAGGATTGCATTCACAAGGTCAATATCCTCCGGCAAGAGGATTTCATGCACATGCATTGGGGTGTGGCGGTGCTTGAGACAAGACAGTGACAGGGCATGATAACAGCGCATTGCAGAATGATAGAGCAGTCCGCAATTTTTTGATGTACAGGTGGACTTTGAATGCACATCTCCAACTAAAATATCCCAATTTAGTAGGCATTGTGGTTTATTCCTTGATCTGATCGTCGAAAAAAGTTGTACATATTAGAGAATAAACTGTGTTCCATCGTACGGTGCAATAAATGCTCAATGAACTCATTAAACTTTTCCACAGTAAGTGCTTCAGTGTAGACATCAAGTGCAAGGATTCCGTTGAGGGAAAGCGCTGGAAGAATGGTATACCTATACCACATGTCAGAACCATTGCCCCTCAGTAGACTACTTGCTTCTTGTCTCAGAGGAAGGAATCACATTGATGTGCGCGGTGGCCTTCACGAGACCAGCTCCAAGGCCGACGTGTGGTCATTCTATTTGGATGAGACTCATCGACAAATATGAGTTCATACACTTTGTAATTTTCACCAATCTGTTATCTTGTAAGCGGTGCAGCATGCCTCGTTTGTTCGAGGGCTGGGCAGGTAAGCTGTGAATCAATAGAGATTCATCATGTCATGAAGTTGTTGTCGTACCTGTTCTCGGCCTGAAGCCTGCACATTTCAATGTGCGGCATACAGTAGTACGCGATACCTCAATGCTGCACACTTCACAGAGGGCAAGTTGTCTTTCTACCGGGACTTCCAGAAACTAATGTGGTTTGAGAGAAAGCAATCAAGGAAATAATTCATTTACCATGAGCATCAAGAGAATGTAAAATATGAATATGTCTCCTTCCATTCGATCGCATGAGCATCAACTTTGCCAGTGCACCTGTATGAGGCATTGATCCAGTGCTGAGTCGACTATGTAAGTCAAGTGAGCGAGCAGATTTGGGATCCTGTACTAAGCGGGACATCATCTTGCTAGGACATCTCCACAGTGAATTGGATGACGATTGGGCATGGGGATGGGCTTGAGACGACGTGGCTGGTGTAACGACAAACTGTGTGCCGACACTGCCGAGAGCTTCCCAGATCCAAACTCCGAACGTCTCTAATTTTGGACACGATCTATCGTTCTGCAACGCGCTGAAAGAGACGCAGAAAAACCCGATAAAGACATCGAGGAAACAAGGTGAAATAAACAAAAATAAATACAAGTACAGATTCTTGCAAACGCCAGCAAAAAAGAGATGCAATCAACCCACTGAAACCCTCTACTACCATATCGGGAATTTATGCATTGTGACCATATGCATTATGAGCATATCGACTGTATATGAGCGCCCAAGCCACGAACGCTTGGCAAGCAATGGACACACGATCGTGAAGCAAGAGTCCGTTCCTTACAGTGACCCACCACTCTCTCGTTTCCTCCCGCTCACCTCGCATTGCTCTCACATCTCTCATAAATTATGGGTCGTATATTGCTGAAGGTCTCTGTTATCTTGATGCTGTTCCTGCCGAGCGGAAACTGACCCACACTGCAGGCTATCCTCCTTGGGGACAGCGGGTAGGTGGCGTAGTGCGCGTTTCTGTCGGCCGCACTCAACGGAGTGTACGCAGTGTCGGCAAAACCGTTCTCATGAACCAATATGTGAACAAGCGGTTTAGCGACCAGTACAGAGCGACCATCGGAGCAGACTTGTGGGTGTGCTCATGTAGGGCGAAATCTAGCTAACCAAATGCCGTTTAGCCTTACGAAAGAAATCATGGTCGACGACCGTCTGGTAACGATCCAGGTGTGTTTCTATGGTCCAAGCCGTCTTGCTCTCACTCTGACACACGTCGACAGTTTTGGGATACGTCTGGGCAAGAGCGCTTCCAATCTCTCGGCGTGGCATTTTATAGAGGCGCAGATTGCTGCGTGCTCGTATATGACGTCAACAGCGCAAAGTCTTTTGAGACCCTGGATAGCTGGCATGACGAGTTCCTCACGCAAGCCAGTCCACATGATCCCAAGAACTTCCCTTTTGTCGTCATTGGTAACAAGGTTGACGTGGAGGAAAGCAGACGACAGGTATGACAGTCTTTCCTTGCGTCTGAGCGCATGTACACGATGTCATAGGTTACGCAAGAGCGGGCAATGGCGTGGTGTCAATCCAAAGGGAATATCCCGTACTTTGAGACATCTGCAAAGGAGGCCATCAATGTCGAGCAGGCTTTCCAAACGGTATCGAGTAAGGCGTTGCAACAATGCGAAACAGAGGAACAATTGTGCGTATCACCTGTTGTATTGAGGCATCGACCTTCCCGAATCTTACCTCCTTATCAGCGTAAGCTTCACATTCCTAAAGTTGACGTTGCCATGCATTCATGAATATTTGTTTCTGCATGGGCGTAAATTACTTGTTTCAGACGGTAAGTGGTCAGGCTTTGAGTCGTCGACAGTTCGATGACATTCTTGTCGTCTTCAGCCCCAAAGTGCGAGTTTGGAAAGGCCTGAAGATCTACTGGACCGTCAACACGAAGAGCAGTCCCTGTACCTTAGTGAAAAACAAACCTCTGCGAAGGTAGTCATCCTGTGGCTGAACGGCGAATTGATTCCAATTTATGCATAGACAACTGATCAACCAGCCGACGAATCACAATACGATCCTCCGGCACAGGAGGCTAGTGGCCAAGGAGACGACGACGCTTTGCTTGAGGTAAGAATTAGTATCCTCCCTTAACACACTGCGGTAATGATGGTAAAAGACCGAGTTGCCACCGAGCACATCGGCCGCGTTGTTCAACTACGATGAGGTATGTAGCGAGAGATTCTTCTCTGCCTCGTGTTAACAACACGTGGTAGCCTCCCTCTCCCGCATCGGATGAACGTCCTCTCGAGCCCGATGCGTTACCACCGGACTCATCCCAGGTTGACGCTTCCGCCGTTCCACCGATGACCTTGTCTGTCCAAGTGGCTGATCCAAAGCCCAGTCCTGAAAATGCCGAGTCCCCCAAGGGAAATCAACGTCGAACTCTTCGGGAGCGGTTCGGAATGCTGATGAAGTGGGGCAGTTACAATCGGGAGCCGCATCAAACGCTCCCAGAGTCGCCTCCCCAGATAAGTACACCGCAACCAAAAGCAACGCCTTCAAACAAACAGCCTTCGATAATCGCCCCTGGCCAGCGGGTAAAAGTGAGCGTAGTCTTTTCTCGTTGACAGGGCATGGAAATCTGACAAGTCGGCTCAGCGGACGGTTACGAAGTCCACTGTTAGACCACAGGCTTGTTCACGCCTCAATCCATTGTCATGATTTATTCATTGATATCACACAGAAAAAGAAAGTTGTCCCAAAACCCCCTGCGTCGAGTGAACCGCCCAAGACCACTCCGCGCTCAGAAGGCGGTCCTGCCAATACTCTGGACAATACGAAACACGAGCCCTCGCGTGCTTAACACGGCGTTGAGGTGATGGCATACTGCATGTGCTCGAAAGCTGAGGCTCACGTTGATTTTTGTAGACGCGACTTGAAGAACCACCATGGCGCAGAATTGACCTGAATTTGAATTTGTCCTGTTCGATGTTTGTACCGCCATGGTTTTGTTGCGGTCGCACAGGCCATAGTGGTGAAATGCGTTAAACGAGCCACGTCAACGACGATTCCGATATCTAGGCACGTGTATCAGTCGTTACCAGCCGTTCTGACGACACGTTCTACATCTTCTTTCCATGGACACGTACACCCGTATCACTCTTAATGTCTGTTGCATACAATACATAGACTTTCATATATCGTATTAGGTCAGTTAAGTACTGGAGAGTGGGCGCATGCATTCCTATCAGTGGTACCATTAAATAGACTTGCCCCTCGTCGGAGCCACGTCTACGAACGAGTCAATGAAACAATCTCGAAAAATGCATCAATTTTCCAAGCCCTGCTCGACGTCGCGCCGCGATCCTGTGGGAGACCAGTTCTTCCCCCTGGAGTCATTCCCGTCGTCAATCGGAGAGAACAGCCGAATCACCTTCACGCCCATGACCAGAAACATCACGATGATCAGTAACTCGACGCTGAGGGTCACGACAGTAGCACGTTGTGGGACCAAAGATTTGCACTTCCGGCGCCATGGAGAACAGTGCGATCCTGGAAACCGGGGAAAGAGTGGTTGGCCTACTCGAACATGAGGGAGGTGGACGTCGTTTCAGCTCCCGTCTTACCGTTGCATTGGCACCAATCCTTCCAAATCTGTCCATGGTCAAACTCGCCAGGACATCGTAAGGGACTCTTGCAAAATGCAACGCAGAGGTTGGGATTTGCGAGTTGGAGCTGTTGCAAGCACAAGACGTGAGCCGAACTGGCGGTGTACCGTGGGCGGGCACTTTCCTTGCGCTTCTACCTTTTATTCGTGTTATGAGCCCAACTGCTGCGTGCCGCTCGCAACTGAGACCTGAAGCAGAAGCAAAGACCCACAGTCGTTGCATTGCCTCGATCGACGTCGGGTCGTTTGCTTGCGTTTCCGCATCCTTTCTTGACCGAGTCCAAGTCCCCAGGTGCGCAAAATGACGTAGAGATGGTCCACATGGTGCGATTGGCAGCCGATGCTCGCATCACTTGTAGAGAGATTCGAGAACGTCATCCTCAGGCTACCGTGCCTTACAGCGACGGACTTGCTCTGGCGCAAACGCGGCCTTTTCTTGTTTGAAGAGCTGTACGATGGTAGTCGGCCACGACATCAATCGGCGTTATTCAACAGAGATGTACACACGATGAGCAGGTTTCCCGGTAACACCTTCGGATGAACTTGGCAGGTCGCGGCAGCATTCACCGATTACTTGGTCATCCCGACGACTCGGAGTGCCTAACTAGGATAGTACGAGTAACCATGAGCGCCCAAGACACGAGCCTGAGGCGCTTTACAAACACACCACATAAACGGACATGCGCGTCTGAGGCAACCCTGCTACGTACCACGAGTCACCTCGTTCCTTGACGCCTCCAAGTCGAAATCTACGTTCACGGACCATTTGTGAGGATGTCGTCAAAGCCCGGTATGTGGTAGTTCTCGGGAGTGATGCCGAACGCTGACAATTCAGTTTTAGGCCATAACACGAGAATGATTCTTGAAGGCGGCGGCGGTTCGGTATGGGCGGTGGCTTTCCACCCCGACGGAAAGCATTTCTTCGACGGGACGAACAATGAGATCCGGCGATGGCGACTAGCAGACGGGCAAGAGCTAGGAAAGCAAACTGGAATGAGCTTGTACGCGATTTCTGTGTCGAAGGATCAGAGATGGGTAGCATGTGGAACCACGAGTGGAGCGAGCATATGGGAGGACGTAGAGCTCCGCAAAAAGGTCGCCGAGGTGGAGAGGGGAGAGCAGGTGTTTTCAGTCGACGTTGCACCTGACTGCACTAGGTTTGCCACAGGGACTCAGGCTGAGGAAGTGACCATCTGGAGCATCACGACCGGGGAGAAATTGGTTGGCCCACTCAAACATGGCGGCTCTATCTATGGAACCAAATTCTCACCAGATGGCGGACGTCTCGCCACTGCCTGCTACGGCGACTCGACCATCCGCATCTTCGACGCTCACAATGGTGATCAGCTCATCTCCGTCGGGGATCCAATACCAATCAACTCGTTTCTTCCTATTGCCTGGTTCACACACAGTCAACGACTTTTCGCTGTATCCAGGGATTATAAAATCAAGTTGTTCGATTCGTCCACCGGATCCCCACTTGCCGAATGGCAAATTCATTGCCTCCTCCGCTGGTCGTTTCGTCTCATTTTGGGATACGTCGACTCATACCCAGCTAGGCATCGTCGAGGAGACTCACGCGATACAGTCTATTGCTTTGTCGCCCGATGATTGTTGTCTTGCAACTGGATCTACACAGTCGGGATCATCCATCATCTGGGATCTCAGAGGTATACTTCCTGAGTCCTACCTGCCTGGCAACGTAAGCACCCCATTCCTAACGTCGACCATGACATTCATTTATAAATCTTTGTTTCTGTAATACACGCGTAAATCACTTGTTCCAGACTGTAAGTGGTCATGCTTTGAGTCGTCGACAATTCGACGAACATTCTTGTTGTTTTCAGACCCAAAGTGTGATTTCGGAAAGGCCTCAAGATCAAGCTGACCTTCAACATGAAGAGCAGTCGCTGAACCAGGACGAAAAACAAACCTCTGAAACGGTAGCGGGATCATGTTATACCTGAAAGATTGAATTGATTCCAATTTATGAACAAGCAGCTGACGAACAACCTGACGAATCACAATCCCATCCACCGGCGCAGGAGACAAGTAGCCAACAAGACGATGACGTTCTACTCCAGGTAAGAATTGGTAGGGCTCCTCCCCGAAGACACTGCATTAACGGTGGTGACAGACCGAGGTTCCACCGACCACCTCGGCCCCGTTATTTAACTACGATGAGGTACGTAGTGAGAGTCTCCTCTGCCTCGTGTTCACAACATGTGGTAGCCTCCTTCTCCTGCGTCGGATGAATATCCTCTCGAGGCTGTGCCCCCACCGAACTCATCGCAGGTTGACGCCTCTCCCGTTCCGTCAATGACCTCGTCAGTCGAGGTGGGGGTGCCTGACCCAAGATCGAATCCTGACAACGCCAAGTCATCCGAGGGAACTCAACGTCAAACCCTTCGGGGATGGTTCCGAACAATAATGAAGCGGGGCAGACATGATCGAACACCTCATCAAACGCACTCAGAGGACTCTCCTCAGACCGGTGCATTGCAAGTAAAAGTACCACCGTCAAACAAGGAATCTTCGACGTTTTCGCCCGGTCAACGGGTAAGAGTGAGTGTACCTTTTTGTTTTCTGTTGGCGTGGGGCAGTTATCTGACCATCTGGCTCAGCGGGTTGTAATGTGGATGGGTGATGAACCATCAGTTCGTTCACTTGTCTGTTCGTTTGTGAATGTCGTGATTCGTTGATCTTTGCAGGAAAAAGCGACCCAAAAAAAACCTCCAACTGGGGAACAGTCCAAGGTCACTCCATCTAGGGGGCAGCTCAAGGCCACTGCCCAATCAGAAGCCGAACCTTCCAATGCTCCCGACGACGGGAAACATGAGTCCTCGGGCGTCCAACACAGCGTTGAGGTGAAAGTCGACTTTGTGCGCTCAAAGGCTCAGACTCACGTTGATTTTTGTAGCAAGGACCTGAAGAGCCATCATGGCAAAAGGTCAACGTTTCCTGTTGGTTCTGGGTACCTTCATGGATTTGTTGTGGCCGCAAGGGCCATAGTGATGAAACGTGTTGAACGAGGGACGTCAACTTGCGGACGATCGCGACATCTACTACAGATACGTCGTTCGTTACGAGTCGTTCTTATGGAACATTCCCGAGACCTTTGCGGCCTGTATCGCTTATATCGACTATCTTACATCGCATTAGATCAGTTTGGTACTGGAGACTAGTGGCGCGCATTCTGTCAGCAGAGTAGTGATGCAAATGCCGACTCGGAGTCTCACGAGCAATCGCGATGAAGTGCAATACTATCCCCTACCACCAGTTCGGCGGTCACGAATAGTCACGAATGGTCACGGATGATCACACCGCTCAGTTCAGACTCCGCCTAGATCCAACATAGACAAGTCGTTTAAGTAGTAGTGCACGGTATGTATTGTA
>JBBPOE010000864.1:0-12226 GCA_038091295.1 Tylopilus felleus | reverse complement strand
GCCCGTGTTCGTATTCAGGATATGGATACGCGTCAGGATGCAGCGCATGGGCTGGGAGGACATATGGGCGATCGTAGCTTTTGTCTGCGGGATGCTCAACGTTGTCAGCGACTGGGTCTGCCTCGTTGAATGGGGTGAGCACTTGGCTTTCTTGGGTCTTTTGTCCAAGCTAAAACAGACGTCCTCATACTGATAGGTGCCGGCCAGAAGTCGGTGGTGGCGATGTGGATGTACATGGTCACGTTCACGTGTCTCATATGGTGCGTCGCTCCCCAGACGTTCATGCCTTATCGTCAAGTTGAGATCCCACAGGGCAGTCCGTATTAGCATAATATTCTCCATCATTCGAATAATACCAGCCAAAGAACGTCTCTATATATACGGACTATTGATCATCGCCTTGTTTTTTCTCACATGGACGGCGCTTATCGTGCAAAACGCCATCGCGTGCGCGTATGCGTATCACAGGTCGACACCATCAAGTCCCTACCTTCGTTGCTCTCTCCTTCACTCCTTGAACATCTCCGAAATGACAGGTACATTCGCGTCGTCTGTCCATGCTACCACATACTCATCACGCATTTACAGTCGGCTCCATCGGAGACATCATCACGGTCATCTTTCCTTTGTGTGTCCTCCGTACGCTGTCCCTACCACGCAAACACCTTCGACTTCTTCGCCTGCTATTTATATCCAACATCGTGGTGTGCATCATCTGCGCGTTTCGCATGGCATGCCAAATCAGGCCCACACTCACACGATGGATCGTCTTCGTCACGAATCTACAGGTACCGTGGAGCCCCCCTTTGTCGTGCACGCTGACTAGACTCACATCGCGCGTGGTCTGGTACCAGGTCGCTGCATGCTTTCTCGTGTGCAACCTCCTCGTAGTCGTCACCTACCTCTATCGGGTGCTACGGGACCAAGAGGGGTCGACGACCGACACGACGACGGAAAAGGACACGACCGTCGACAACGACAGGCGCATATCCCCGTCGTCGCGAATGGCACTAACGACGATCGAGCTCCTGTTCTCGACACACCCTAGCGAGGGCGTGTCTGATCGGAGTGAGGAGAACGGAACTGTATCTAGACCTGTGCGTGTTTGCTGGCCATGGTTTTTCGTGCGGATGGCTAACGGATTCGATAGGGACATTCGAAAAACGGACATGACGCACTAGTGCATACTACAGTATAGGATTCGTTTTTTGTACCATAAATAGAGGGACAACATTTCAGTATACATACACGCACAGCACGTTCCTGCTTATTCAATACATATCTTATCATCGCCATCACTTGTCCTCTACTTGTCCTCGCTGAGCGCTGAGTCTTTAGCATTCCCCATGGGAGTCACACCAGAACAAGTGTACGGCATCATCAACAGCAACGACGGGAACCAGGACGTCCACGTCGCCTCGTTCTCCGAGATCAAGAGCACCAGCTACAGGTGAGTGCATTCGCGCATCACATACATCGCGTCGGTATCTCCCACATACTAGGCTCACCAATCCACGATCGTCGTCACAGTTACACAGCATCCTGGACATCCTACTACATCGCGCTCTCCAACGTTGATCGATCCTACATCCTCCTGGTGTCCCCACTCCCACCCACCCACCCACATCCCCCATCATCACCCGGGCCGATCACGTTCTCTGCGCTGTCCAACCTCCTCGCCCAGATCCTCGACAACACCGGCATACCCGTCCCACGACCCATCACACACGACCTCTCGGGCGGCGATGGCAAATGGCCCTTCAGCTGGCTCCTACTCCGCGTGCCCGTGCCATCCCAAACGCACCCCTCCACGGCGTCGCTGGCGTCCGTCCGCGACCAGCTCTCACCCAAACAGCTCGCGCGCGTCCAACTCCGACTCGGTACACACCTCCGTGCGCTCCATGACATCACACACGA
Source organism: Tylopilus felleus (assembly GCA_038091295.1). Taxonomy (NCBI): domain Eukaryota; kingdom Fungi; phylum Basidiomycota; class Agaricomycetes; order Boletales; family Boletaceae; genus Tylopilus; species Tylopilus felleus. Next base: position 10,309 of record JBBPOE010000864.1, on the reverse strand, counting down.
CCAGTTCGGTGTGCCAACGGACACACCAACGCCACCGCCGTCTGCGCCCTCGTTCGCCGCGCTCCTCGCTGCAAGCCAGTCCGGCGAGGACGTAGAGGGGGAGGATATGACGCCCTACAGCTGGCAAGACACGTTCGTGGTGCGTTTGGAAACGCTCCTTGAATGCGTGTGCGGCGACGCTGAGGCGCGCAAGACGGCGCCATCTGGCTCCATGGTCGACGTGGACGTCGACGCACTAAGGCGGGCCCTCTGTCGTGCGATCGGGTCGTTCCTCTTTGACGATGTGGAGATGCCGAGGCTGATATGGGTGACGGGAAATGAAGAGGATGTGATCGTGTCCTTGACGCCGGTAAACGGTGGGAAACAAGGTGGCAGTGGTACAACCGAGGAAGATGGGGAAGCAGACATCGCATATATACTCCCGACGTTCGGGCATGCACTGTGGGGAGATCCGCTGATGGAGGCATGGTTCTTGCCGCCGGGGCCAGTTACGGGGATAAATGAAGGGTACTTTGGTGGTGAAGATGGTACGCTGATCGAGTTTCCACGGCACAAGACAAAGAGAACGTGGTATACGGTATACCTAGCGTTGCTAGTCTTGGCTGAGGAGATGTCGCGAGAAGAGACGGAGAAGATGGCGGAAGCATCCGAAAGGGAAACGATACGATGGGCAAGGAATATACTGCCCGAGTGCGTAGAGTTCCTGAAACACGCGCCATGTTATTAGAGCGTCGTTCCATAGCATATATTTGGCGTCCTACCATCCAAGGAGCTTTAAGCGTGATTTTCGGCGGGAGCCATCTCGACGTCTGCGGGAGTGGCCGCTGGTGTCTGACCGTCGTCACCAGCGAGCTCGCCCTCCACGACCTCTTCCTCGTCACTACTCTGACCCTCGATGTCTGCGATTTCCGGGGCATCTTGGGCTCCCACGTGGCCGCTTTGTTGACGCGCACGCGGGTCCCACTCGAGTTCTTCTGGCTCTGGTTCTTCGACCTCGACGCGCTGTTTCCAGTCAAACTTGTCTTTGAGCATGAGCACGGCACGGACTGCACGGTCGACGCGGCGATCGTGTGCATCCCGTATTTCCGCGCACTCGCGAAGGACATCGTCGTAGGTCACTCTCTGCCTGAGACCCATTCCGAAGCCGGAGGGGGGTGGATTGTTCTGAGCGTCCAGAGTGTTAGTTGTGATCGCCCCGCGCGTGGTCATACATTCTGCGAGACGACGGACGGACGCGTTTTCCATCCGGAGTACGTCGGTGGTCTGCTGGTTTCGGAGGAGGGGAATGAGGTCGTTGTCGAGCTGCTGATCTGTCATGTGCAGGCTCGGATGGAGGGCGATGTTCTCGTATGACTGTTGTGTGCTGAGGGAGGAGTAGAAGCTGTGGGTCTGAGAGAGGATGACGTTGTACTTTGAGAGAATATCTGGCCATGGTGGCATGAGCTGTAGACCGCCCGCATCGATGGTACGTTGTAAAGACTGGATCGATTCGATGATCTGGTTCGCTTTGAACCGGAGAGACTCGAGCTGGCCGACGGGAAGTGGGTCCGTCATCGTCGTCGTCGTCACAGGGCGCGTGACAGATTCAAGCGTGACTCATCTTCAACTTGGCCCCTCCCCTCTCGTCTACCGCAGCGTCCCCAATTGTTACGCGTCGCACCCTCTTCGCGACACTACCGCGAACAACACCTCGAAAAGAAGTATATGGTCTCTTCCCTGTGGTCATTTATCGTACTTCTGACATGGTGTATTATTATAGTCGTCGCAGCGACTTCCTCACGTCTTTTCATAGTGTTTCTGACATGTCTGCACAAACGCAATTCATCAACTCGACTCGTTCTTGCTTGCAGAATTCGTGAGAATTCGTTAGATAAGTGGAACGGAGGCTGAAATAGGTCCATTAGATAACTGATTATAGATCCACTCAACCGTCACCGTCATGGTCGACATCTATCTGAGTGACTATGGTGAACCTCCGAAAACTCCCTTCCTCTCTGTTCCCTACAGTGACATTGAGAGACTGTCTAACCGCCCTCTCCGCTGGCTTCGTTACGCTATGTTCAGTATTTGTGGAGCCCGTGGTGATCTTTTTAGAACACTGGATCCCACTGACGATCCAGTTGACTATAACACCTCGTTGGCCGACCTGCCCGCCGCTATATACTACAAGTCTTCAGGTAAAATTTCTTGTTGTATGAGATCGTTGCTCCACACAGTCCCCTTACCCCTATTTCTCCAGAAGGCTGCAGCTTCGTGGACTATGAATGCTTAAATGATCGAATCACGTCTACTAACCAAACATTTGGCCGCGCAGGTTTCAGACGGATCATCATACGACGGGATGGGTCTTGCGTCGTTACGGAGGAACCTGCAGGAAATTGTGATGCAGCGCACCTGATTCCTTGGAGCAAAGGTGACGAGGTAATGTTCATATCGTTCTATGTGATCCTTTGGTGATGGTCTGTGCTAGTACATTGCCAAGGTTGTCCAACTTCGTTCTCGCCTTTATTCTACGCCACCCTCAATTTCTGGGATTAACGACGTTCAGAATGGAATGTTGTTGAACGCAACCCTGCATCGGCGTCTTGGTCGTGGAGAAGTTGCCTTCATAAAGGTGAGAAAGTTTCACAGTTCGTTTGGCACCCTTCAAATGCAACCATTTCAGACGCCGAATTATGGACTGGAACCCAGTGACATAAAGAGACTCGACCTAGGTCCCCCGTGCACGGATCACATCACATTCCAACAATTGGTGAAGCCCAAGGGTGATGACCCACACCGATTAACATGGTTTCTAGCAGTGACAAAGGCGAGGCCTTCCTGGAAACGTGGATGCTGCCCTCGCCTATGGTGCACACCTTGATGTACAGTTCCGCGGTTCGCCACTGTCATCCCCGCCATCCCTACCACCCCCGCCACCTTCGCGACCCCCTGCCCTTATCCTCGATTATGCGTATGATGTTGCCGCCTTCAAGGCCTGGAGGAGCAGACAGGGTGGCGAAGTTCACGCTATAATGAGGGATTACCGCGACGAACAATACGCGCATATTTCCCCCTTGCCGCGACAAGTTGACGACTCTGACGATGAACCTGCTGCAGACGACCCTGACGGAAGAGCTCAAGGTATTCTGCTTCCCGAAAAAGAAGGAAGAAAAAAAGATGCGAGTACTGGGTGCATCAACCCGCGGTGCCATCGTCGTCGATCTCGAAGTGGGGACGCTGTCTACATGGAGTTGGAGGATATCCTGAGGAAAGAACTGGCGGCGACAAATGGGACATTGGAGTTGTATCTGGTTGAGGTATCTAGAAGCTCTTTCTCCGAGTCAGTCAAGCTTTCTCTGCAGTAATCGTAGAGCAGGTAGTGTGTATTTTTCAGAGACACTTACCGTCTACAAAAGATGTGACCACAAGGAATGGTGCGCCACTTCAATATAGCTCTCTCCACAGATATTGCACGCCGAGTTTGGACCGACTTCGAAATAGAGGAGGCGAGGGCGGTGCAAGCAGGCGCCGTAGGGTTGAAGTACTTTACCAGCTAGTGTTGCCCGACCAATTAGATCAATAGACTAGACACCACGTGACCTCTACTCATTCTCCTAGTTGAGGGTAGAATCAATACCCCAAGACAGTCCTGACGCCGATCAATAAGAGGAGGGTTCTTGTTCAAGGATAAAACGGTTGAAGACAGCGCTGCGATGTAACTTGATGATCACAGGAGACATGGAGATTATGATATCTGCAGCAGTCGGTCTTCCGCTCCGCATCTGTCAGACTCCATTGACATGAATGAGCAACTTGAGTGTCCTGTCTCGAGCTACTCAGGTGAGGGTTATCGTTGGCCTCGGCGACGTTACTACTTCATACCACTTTTTTTTTTTTTTGAATTTGCAGGAAGTTGCATTGAAATATGGAAGATACCCACGTCATGATGGAAACCAAAATACCGTCTATATTGTGATGAAATCGTCCAGTACACACTACGTACATTACAACTCTTTCGTCTTCTCATTCCTCGGAGTCGATGATCTGAGGTGTCAAGGCAAAGTCCTCTTCCATCAGTGACAACCCATCAAGAATTTTCCCCATGTGCGTCCCCGCAAAATCCGTGCCCCGTCTAGCAGCTAGCAACTGTATCACGCGTGGCAATGGTGTTCCCTCGAACCTATTTTTGATCTCTGCATCGAGCGAATCGGCATTGCTGAACCAGTTACGTGCGACCACCGTACCCGCATTCCGTGGTACATCTTCTGCGAGTATGCCAAGGAAACGACATAGTCGGACATAAGACGTGTAGTTGCTCAGATAAAGCTGGCCGGCGAATACGTTCAGCTGATCGATCAACGTCCAAGGAGGTATCCAGTCGGAGGGGACGGAAGGGATGGAATACAGCTTGAGATCATCAGCTGGCTTCATGCGCGCGGTGGTGCGGGGTATGTACAGGTGGAGGTGAACGTGATCGCTGATCCTGATCTCTGGCATCAAGAGATTGACTTCAAATGGGCTCAGGAGAACAAGGGCGTCCTTGCCACGCATTTTTCCGGACAGAACCCACTGGACAGGCCGCAAATGACTATCCAGCCTCCCTTCAATAAATTTGTTTTCCGAGACTGCTCGAGTCGAACAGAAGTCCGCCGTCGCTAATATGTGTGGGCTCCAGAGATGTAGCTCGTCACGAGCGGCAGTGGTACCAGTTGTAAAGACGGGTCGGAAGGCATTGCTCCTAGACAGTGAAGGAACTATGCCCGTCTTCACTAGGTGGATGACGTCGGGATGCAGGATATGCTTCGCCGGTGATACTACGGGTGGTCTCTCCATTACCAGCCGCTCGCGCTCGATCTCGCGAGATACCTCCCTTTCCTGTTCTTCGTCCATGCGGACATCAGGGAGTGACAAGACGCCGAGGTTTTCACAGCGCTCGTGAATTTGTCGAGGCAGTTTCGTGGATGAGATGGCCTTCGGAGAGTGGCAGGGCATATACATATCAGCGAGAGACTTGAGTTCTGGCTGCACCCAGGCGTTCGCCAGTCCCTCAGGCCACGCATGGTTGTGACAGAAACGGGACCAAGCTTCGTATCTGGATTGGTGGTTCATTCCTTGCTGTGCCCAGTACGGGGCCTGTCGCTGGATGTCACTCCATGTCTCGTGTATCGCCCAGTGTAGGATGTCGGCGATAGTGACTGGGATGTTCTGATTCTCTTTGGCAGCCAGACCACGGATTCTCTGATCAACGTCATGAGGTGCGAAAAACATGACGCTGTGCTCGTGGCCGAGCTTACGCATTCGCATACAACCTAACTTGACCATCAACCATCGATCGTGAAACGGTGTCTTGAACATACCTTGGACCAAGCGATCTTTGGTAACTTTGTGTCCCAGTATGACGGCAGCTCTGAAGCCGCGAGGGAATTGAAGATCGGTACCTCTCGTATGAGCATCGTCAAGATACGCGACACATCGGTGTAGTTGCTGACTGAGTGGTGACGACGACAAGTTCTGAATGGTACCATCTCTTGTGAGCACCATCAACTCGTCTTCGCTGAAAAATATGGCTCCATCTGTCTTGGTGGCTGAGGTATACTCCAACCATGCTTTTGCGAGCTCGAGATTAGAGAGATCGAGTATCCGTGCACCAACGTCAAGCAAGACACGAATTTCGGGATTTTGCGCGACTATCATGCCGAGGAGTTTGAGTGTGGTCCATGGGTCACCATTCTCATCAGTTGTCACCATGTACGAGGAGTTCTCTGACTGAAGGAGATAAGCAAGTACCCTTGCATTGGTTCCCGCCTGATGGAGATAATCAGGGTCGTCTTGAGTGATGGAAGTGGGTAACAGATGCTGTCCGTCATTGGTCCCGGAAAATCCTGGCGTTTGGTTTAGTCCACAAACCAGCACTAGACCGAAAATGATGTCAAACCCACTCACCAGTGACTAAATGGTTCTTTTGCTCTGCTAAATCCCAGTATGAGCCCGATAGTCTTTGAGGAAACTCTTTCGCATGCTTCGGGAACACGACTTCCGAAAGATAGATATCTATTGCCCTCTTGTTTCGAGTGAATAGAGGGACGAGGTATTTGTCCCATTGCTCCAACGATCGGATATTGACACCGCTAAGTTTCTGCAGAACGTTCGGAACCGATGCAATTTCGCAATCTTCGAGCCAGAGGATATATTCGGAAGATGGATCATCGTGCTGTAACAGATGTTCAAACGAGATTCTAAGCTGCTCCTCACTGAGCCCTCCATAGTAGTAAGAGAGACAGGTGAGCAAGATGGCTATGTCCGGATGTCCGAACTCTGCCCTTTCTGCCGGCACGTCTTTGGCGCGATAGGGGATTGCAAGCATGGTTCGCGGGGGGGAGGTTGGATCAAGGCCGTAGTCAACACGCCACCTGCGCTGCGTGAGAGCGAACAAAAGCATGTTGTGGGCAAAGAGACCGCGCAGGAGAAGTAGCGAACCCAAGCTAGTAGTCTGGCGAGCATATTGTTCTACAATCCTGGCTGTATCCGGGTGGATGTCTTCACGGAGTATGAACTCCAGAATCGCTCCTCTGAGCCCTAATTCAGAGTGAAGGTTGACACCCGAAAGATGCCCATCCAACACATCCTGGGCAGCCAATGATATGAGTTGTCGACCACCCTCAGCCTGCAGGATATGAATGTGAGGGAATGATCCTGGTGATCTGCTGTCACAGCGTATTGTGTCCGAGTCGTTCGTTGAAAGGAAATGTGCGTGCCGTTTGACGAGCCCGAGGACTTGTTCAACAATGAGCCACCGCTCGGGAGATCCTTCGAAGGGATGCTGGTGGCCAATGGCATAAATTAATTGGAATTTGGGACGCAGGACTTCATCGCTTTCATCCAGAATATCTCGAGTGTGGGTTTCGAGGAACCTCTGAAGCTCCAAAATTATAGCCTGCCTGGACCTTATGATCCCTACCCCTTGACAATTACTTGGTCTCTCGGGCGTCTCAGGCTTGCGATCCTTCCTAAATGCGGTGGAGACACCGTGACGCCAGACGCTTTGGGTTTTCTGTTTCGCAGGTTGTCGGTCAGTGCAAGACCATCATCACTAGTGACTTCACTACGACAACCATACTCACTGATTTGATGACTCGGAGCGAGCCCCTAAGCATATCCAAGACATGTTTGAAGCCCCGTTTGGAAACTCCTGAGGTGGGTTTTGTCCCGATCTTATTTTCAATCCCAGTCTCAAGCAACTGCATCTCCACGCAGGCCAACTTGAGAGACAAAACATGCTCGGGCTGCATGACAATAATGCCGCACTCATCTCTACATTTGCGTACGAGTGCGTGCAGCATTTCAATCTTGCCCACTCCCAGGTGCCAAATGTAGCCAAACCTGTCCTTGGTATCGTCACGGGAGAAGGTCATATGGTAGATCGGCTTATCAATAAGCCCACCGAGACGATCCGTTAGAACACGGAGCGTCTGGGGTATCAATGGTGATGGCACAATGATGCGGACCAGTCGGTTGCGATCCGCGAGAGTGGCTGCACAGATAGGGAGGATCACGGAGGTTTTTCCTTCCCCCATGTTAACCTGCATCACGGTGTTCTTGCCTGAGCGGGGAGACATCATTTCTTTTGCGACACAAGCTTGGACACGACGAATGAGGAAATTGCCTTGCAGCTGAGATAGACCAGAACGAAACACCAGCAGAGATGAGCGTTCCCAATGATCGCAGATGACGGCACATACCTGAATCAACAGCCAATCCGGGTGCTCGGAGGCATCCCATCCGTCACACCCCTCGTTTTCCAATTCCTTACACAGCTCTTCTTCGAGATTGTCCAGGGAAAACCGGAGAAGTCGTCGTGCCCTCTGAACGTCCAATGCAAGAAGAGCCAAGGAAATCAAGCACTTCTTCCAGCTTTCTGGGAGTTTGGTTGGCGAAGTGGACGAGAGACATCGGAAGAGAATGAACGGGGTAATGCGAGGCCATTGACCGCATTGATCGAGAATACGTTCGAACTCCGTTTCTGGACCGAGAGCCATCTTGATCACGTTGAGACTCTCCGTGTAGCTGACTCTACATTGCACATAGTGTTTACAAAGTCTCTCGGTGTTGGGGGTGTTGGGTGTCCCTCTCGTAGTACTCCCGCAAGTGACGCCAGCATGATCCGTTGTCTGGAAACGATGTGCGCTGCTATGGAGACGAGAGACGTACTGACTTTGAAACGGAGGTGCTGTTTGACTTGACCGCAAGGAAGAGAACAGTTGACGCAATGCATTGGCCATATGAAAAGAGACACCAGTGCGACCAGGATTATAGCGAGGCAGCATAATGCGTTCCCGTAACACGGGGGCAGGTCGCTGATGAAGCAGTTTATCCAGAGATTCCAAGGGTCCTTTTCCGCGGGACGGTATACTGGCAGCCAACTCGGACGAAAACAGACAAGCTTCTCGCCGCAGAGCATCCTCGGTAGATTCATCGTCGGTGTGGTCTTGAATCTTCGCAAATGCCAAACGTATCTGGGGGCTCTGTGAGGTGAAAGAACATTCATCACTTCGCTGTCGAGTGCCAGCTAACCAAATGAGAGAAATTGCTTCCTCTATGCCTGTTCTCCCTGTCAGAGGATCGGCCCTGCATCCACTGCCGGTAAGAGCATGCAGGTGAGCCAGGTACAACCTGCTCTCCGTGCTGACAATTCCTTTCAAACAGCCCAGCTCGCTGTCCGTTTGGTAGACAAAATAATTGACTGGGCCGAAGGAAGGGAAGTGGACGTAGACTTTGTTACCACGCTGATCGGAGGGATGGCCGTGTGGTATGAGGATACATTTGGGAATGACGTCCGCCTCGATATGAGCTTTCGGGCAAAGAACAAGTCTATTCACAAGGCCGTGTAGTGTCCCGATGCACTGATCTTCATCGCAGACCATGTCCTTGAAGTCATGGGACTCCAGTTGGCCAGTATCATTGACGAAGAACGATAAGCCGTAGCGTGGCAAAGAGGCGGATAAACGAAGGGATGGTGAATTCTGCACGGAGTCCACCGGGGAAACTGTGATAATGAGGTTTTCAGGATCGTCCAAACACCTTAAACAGCTCGAAACCATCGCCCAGGTTAGACTCTGCTTGTTGACAAGGAAATTGTCTCCTTTGATTACACGAGACTGTCCAGGTTTGAAATCGAGTGTCCAGTTGTCCAACGACTGCTTCCATGGTTCTTTGATAGGTCGTATCTCGACGACTGATGTACCCAAATTCAACCAATGAACATGATCTTCCCTAAGTAATCTTGGAAGGTTCTCCTGAAGTTTTTCTCGAGGAATTAGCTCAAAGATATGATCCGTGTATTTGCTTTGAGCACGAATGACAACCTCAGGCTTCTGGGAGTCAGAGGCTCGAACCGCAAAGTGTACCTGGATATATCTCAATTCTTGCTTCCATATCATAAGGGGAAAATGACCTACATGGTACTTGTCGATAGCAGACATTGTGACAAAATCCATTCCTGGGAGATCAGAAACAACGACCATCAAGTCGCGCTGGCAAAAGATTAAGTTGAGTGACTTATGTTTAAAACTGAAACAAATGGCATAAGTACATCAAAGAGTTCGCGGTAGGTTGAATCGCGTGTCACATCACTCGGTAACTTGTTGCTTATCGGCTTACCATCTACCAGAACTGACCCATACAGCAAGTTGATATGCACTGCTTGTGAGCGTCTGTCCCTGGCTGGCGCGGTTTCACACACAAGCCAGTGGGAATATGGGGACTGCATTGGCTGCCACCGGTGTGTGCTTGGCCGATAGCCAGGCCAAACCATTTGAACAGCCCGATCGACTCCACAATCTGAAGTGTCAGCTTGGATGATGTCCCTCAAGCGCCACTCGAGAAGAAAAGAGAGACGGCGATCTCGATTCAGGAGGACTTGTGAATACGAAGGTACGTCTGACAGGTTGAGCCATTAGTTTTCTCATAATCAATTCAGGGATGGAACATGCCTGATGCAACAGGAAGCACCTCAGCGGCTGTGCGCATCACCATGGCACAGGAAAGAGCAATTTCAATGTCTCGTGTCGAATGAAGGAGGTTGTGACTTGTGGCGGAGCCCACATCAAAGGTGCTTCGACAGACAGCGGCCATGTCTCGCAAAAGCTCGAAACTTTCTTTTGAAGGTGACATCCTCGTGTTGTACAGCAGCTCGTGCACCCATTCGAATGTCTTCCCACGCACGTTCCGGAGAAGTTGAATGGTCCGCTGCGAGATGTCTCTAAGGGATCTTGAGGCGAGTACGCCAGCAAGCAGTGAAATTACCGCCATCGCTGGTCCGTCCAACGAC
>JBBPOE010000863.1:0-12279 GCA_038091295.1 Tylopilus felleus | reverse complement strand
ACTTTGACTGGGATCGGTTAGCGCGCTCGTGTTCCTCTTCCCAATGTACTAAGTTGTCCCTCCACAGAGATGTTCCACAAGGAACTGGACAGGGTAACCATTTCTTGCTCCCTGACAAGGTCAATTGACCCATGCTTTCTGCTGACAGGGCGAAGCTGGAGACAACATGGGCGTTTTGCTTCGTGGTGTTAAGCGAGAGCAGCTCAAGCGTGGTCAGATTATTGCTGTACCCGGTTCAATCAAAGGTGTCAAGCAATTCCAAGCCCAACTTTATATCCTCACCAAAGACGAAGGTTTGTCATTCGAGCCATGTGTCTCAATGTGCTGACACGTTCCAGGTGGACGCTACACGCCATTCATGTCCAACTATCGCCCACAACTCTTCCTTCGGACTGCTGATATCACGGCGGCACTGACTTTCCCGCCTGACACTCCGGATGCGGAGGACAAAATGGTCTGTTGTGTTGCAAATACGGAAGTATCATACTGACATGTACCAGGTTATGCCCGGTGACAATGTGGAGATGGTTTGTGCGCTTCACACGGATGTTGCTGCAGAAGTTGGTTCTCGGTACGCCTTCGAGACCCGGTGTTACTTGTGAGTCTAACCGCATTATATCCGCAGATTCACGCTTCGCGAGGGCAACAAAACTGGTGAGTATCGCGTGCTTGCCGCCGAGAACGAGACTGACTTGAATACGCTCAGTTGGTACTGGTATCATCACCAAGGTCCTGGAATATGCATGAGAGATGGATGTGTGAAGTTGATTCTTATGTAGTCGTGCAATCTCCTCTCAGCATTCCCGCATCAGTAGACTCACTACTCCACGCCTGTTGCGGCGTTACATATTCTTCTCACTCTAATGTTTATCAAGCCCACATTTTGCATGTCAAGGCTTGTCATGCGATACGATCGTCGCAGGATTATATCACATCTTTGTCGTCAAGTCTGACCTGCATAACAAAAATAATTCCGGTGATTTGATCCTCTACAATTCGGAGTCGATTGGAAATGAGAGTACAAGGTGCCCGAAAGTCTATGAAGATGGCTCATACTTGTACTTCTCTTCGCGGGCCTCCATTCTCTGCTTTGCTTCTTTCAGCGCCCATGTTTGTATGCTAGAGGGCCGATCAATATCCATGCATAACGGGGAGCAACGGTACACACCTCGTATCGGGTTTATAGTAGAGCAATACGGCAGCCAAAGCCATCGACCCAAACATCCCAAAGTACCAGATGTTTTCCCAGTCCTCTTTCACCCGTTTCTGGCCAGGCGGTAGTGGCTGGAACGTGTGCGGGTTGAGCGTTATTACATTGCCATGCGTGTGGAAGGCGATTACCTTTTCGCCGAACATCCAGCCGGTGGGTTCGTTGTAATGGGGTGCGCCGTGTGATGCATAACGCCGACCGAGAGCGCGTCGGGGTACTGACGTGAACGCCCGTAGAGACGGTGGCAGCATGAGTTGGTATATAGTAAGTACTGGTTGTGCAACTTCGTCAGTAGACCAGTCAAGTAAACAAACGTAAATAGGATAGCTCGACTACGGTATACATCTAGACAAGACGGAATAGTCGTATTCATCCTCTGTGCCGCCTTCCGGGTCTTCGGAAAAGTCTGGGGACATCTCGTCTATGGTGAATCTGCATCCCGTATCAGCCGAGTCTCTTTATGCCGGTGGAGGAGATCGACATACCCTGTTGACTTGTAGAACAACATTGCAGTGTGGTTTGCTACGGAGGCATGAGCAACATCGTACTTTGAGTAACATTTGGGACGACCTTTGAAGACAGTGAGCATCATCTTTGTCATCCCCCATCGTGCGCCAATGTCAGAGAGTGTTTGAGTCAACACCCTCCCAAGACCGAACCGTCTAGACTCCTTTGACACCTGAAGTTCATAGCTTACAGGCAACGTCAGAGCGACAACCAAGGACAAAACTGGTTCCAGGACGTACCAGTATATCACGTCTTGACGATGTTCCCTTTCAAACCGAAATATGGAGTAGGCGATGATGCCTGGGTTGTTGGTTGGTTCCGAGATATCGCGTGCAATGACAAATCGGCTCAGTGGATGAAACACTTCTCTCCTCTTCTTCGGAGGATTCCAGCCAAACGACGAGGACACATATCTGGGAGGGTGTTAGATGACCGTAGCGTTCTCAGCCAAGACGCACAGATCACGCATGTTCTCCTCCAACATGCGCCAGATCTGGGCACGTTCGTCATCGCAGAGGTCGGGTGTCGTCTTGACAGAGAATGAAAAGCTGACGAACTGAGCGCATCCATGATGCAGGAAGACGGCGGTGGCTTACTTCTTGTCACATATGATGCGTGTTGGCGGGACAGAGACCGCAAGATCGCCTACAGTAACCTGTCACTCAGACCATTGGACGACGGAGGAGGAGTATGAAACGGAGAACCTTGTTGGCTCTGCGAGTGGCAGCGCTGGATGGCATTGTCAGACAGACATGGCTTACTTTGGTATCCTAATTCCACGCCTCTCGTCATTACCCTCTTTCCGGATACAAGCACGAACATGAAGCTCGACGCAACCGATTTGAGGTATATCACCTCGGAAGAGTTCAGAGTCTTGACTGCCGTACGACACGTTCGACTTTGACCGTCTCTCTCACGTCCGTTGACACTATTTCAAAAGGTGGAGATTGGTTCCAAGAACCACGAAGTCGTGCCCACCCCGCTCATTGTCCAGATCTCTGGTCTGCGTAATGGAGGCGTCAACAAACTCGTGGGTTCCCTTGCGAAACGTAACTTGGTCGCCCGGGTCCAGAACTCCAAATGTCAGTCACACGCGTTCGTCCTCATCCCCCCCAAAGCGGCGTCACTGATGTGGGTACAGACGATGGCTATAGATTGACTTATGGAGGGTATGATTACCTGGCGATGCGTGCGCTCTCAAAGCGGGACTCTATGTATTCGGTTGGGAATCAGATCGGCGTTGGGAAAGAAGCCGGTAAGCGCGGTACAATGACCATCGAGTCCCTGCTTGGCCTAGCCCCATCCCGTAAGTCATCCCACAGCTCACGTTACATTCGACAGACGTGTACGTCGTGGCCGATGGAGAGGGTAACGAGATGGTGTTGAAGCTTCATCGGTTAGTGCTTACTTGCTGTACGGGTCAAGGGCGACCAGACAGGACCCGATCAGCCTAGGTCGCATATCGTTTCGTGCCATCAAGGAAAAGCGGGACTACTTGGGCAAGCGCAAATCTGCGTCTTGGATGTACATGTCCCGCCTCGCTGCTCAAAAGGAATGGGCGTTCATGAAGGTGAGTGTTGATGGTGTCGGGTGCCATGATTGGGTTGGCCAACGAGTATTTCTAGATACTCCACGAACACCAGTTCCCCGTCCCACGACCCATCGACCATGCACGCCACTGCATCCTCATGGAGGCCATTGATGCATATCCTCTGTAAGTCACTTGAAGGTTCACAGCATCTTTTCATTCGATCCAATACGTCCAGGCGGCAGATTTCCGACATTCCGTCACCTGGAAAATTATACTCGACTTTAATGGACATCATCGTGCGTTTTGCACGGGCGGGGCTCATTCACGGCGATTATAATGAATTCAATATTCTCATCTGCCGAGAAAGTGGTGAGCCGGTAGTTATCGATTTCCCGCAGATGGTGAGCACATCACATGAGAATGCGGAATGGTAAGGGTCTATGCCTTGGCGATCGCCGGCAAAAAGTGATCAACGATGGTATAAATTAGGTATTTTAATCGGGATGTGGAGTGCATCCGAAAATTCTTCAAGCGACGATTCAAATACGAGAGCGCGTTGTATCCTCGGTTCAACGCGATCAAACTCAGCGATAACCAAGAAGGCGGGGTGTTCCGATTGGATGTCGTGGTTGCTGCGAGCGGATTTACGAAAAAGGATCAGAAAGTTCTGGAGGAGGTAGGGTTCCGATTTATTATTCGCTTCGCACTGCACCGTCTGATTACGTTTGGAGTATATGGAAACTGTGACGGGGGAAGAATACAGAGAGAATGATGAAGGTGCCCATACCGAAGAAGAAGGGGAGGTGATGGTAAGTGAGGAAGAGGACGGAGATGAGAAGGAGGCGGAAGGAGGAAAAGAGGAAGACGGGGCGCAGAGTGACCATGGTGACGACCTGGAATTTGAAAACGGACGAGGTGTACAAAGAGAAAACAGCCCGCCTTCTCGACCGTCTACGTCATGTTCTCAGCTGTCCCGTTCCCCGCCGCGTTCACGTTCACCTTCCCCTGATACGCTCGCGAAAATGACGGCGGCACTCACGCTGCGGACGGTCGACGTTCGGGAAAGAGTTTCCGCAGATCTCGCAAAACGTCAACGACAGCAAAAGAAATACCACACAAAGCGTAGTGCTCAGCGAGTAGGACGTCCGCAGGGGAGTAAAGCGAAGCAAGATCAACGAGTCAAGTTGGATAGGGGTGGAATTTGGGATTGAGAAGTTACTAGAGACCGGCGCGACGGAGAAATCAGTCAGCACCGTCTGAAATGCCTTTGGGGAGAGGTCATGTACTATGGATTGAATACACTATTATCTTACACATTACGGTATCGCGACAAAGTATATGTGAAGTAGCTACGAACGGTGAAAGTGATCTATAGAAGTGTGACCAGCATGAACGCCCATGCCCATACCGGAGACGTCGACAGAGTGCCTCCGTATGTCTGCCTCGAGTGCCATCGCAGAGAGCGCAGATGGATGGGAGAGGGACATTTTAGAAGAGTTGTGGGTGCCGAGAAGCTTTCTGATGTATGTGTTCTATGGATTGATCAGGCAGGTGACTATCAGCACGGAAGAGACACGGACCGAGCGTTCGAGTTCCAAGAGCTTCACCTTTAACACAGTTGCGTCGTGTTGCAGACCGGCGACCATGCTCTGGAAGGGATGATTGGCTAGGAAGAGGATATATTGAGAAACAAGGTACCTTTGCCGTCTTTGAGTTGAGGCCACGGTAGGGCTCGAGACGCTCAAAGGGGATTGGGTAGAGACCGATGCCAAGGAGTTGATTATGAAGGCGGTCGATGTGGGCTTCGAGGGAGGCAATGTATATTGTACGCCTGTGGGGTGCGCCCATAGTGGATCTGAAGAGACGTGACGTGACCACACGAAGAAAGGAGATGGTAGATATACAGACAATTCTTGGGGAGAGAAGAGTTGTTTCTCGAGGACATGATTCCAAATTTTCCGGCGTTTTGAGCCATCTTTCTTGGCATACAGACGGGCGTAGGGATGAGCGATGGTGATTCTGGTAGCGGAACGGGTAGTGTCTCGAGTGGGGTGCTGTACTGAGGTGGCGGATGCAAAGGATATGCCGTCGTCTGGGAAAGAGGGGAGCAATTGGGACGAAGGAATCTGGTCGTTTTGACGCGCGGGAGAGGCGTAGTATGGATCGGAGTGGTGGGGAAACAGGGAGGGATCGAAATCGAGGGAGGAGTAGTGCTGGGCCATCGCTGTCGTGGATCGGACGTACGAGGACAGCGCGTGGATTATATACGCGAGGGATCGCCAGAAAAGGGAACGATAAGAAGTGGTCGAGCAGATCGGCATATGCGCTTCCGGGTGCCGAGTGCGAGAAAGTGAATTTCCATACTGAAGGAGTGTGTGCAGGGTTGGAGAGGACCCTCTCGATGCGGAAGTTGATCGCGTCCGGATCGGAATGAAAATCAACCCCGCGACATATGCGGCATCTGGACCCCTGTCGGGTGTGTCTAGCCGGATTCGGATATCCAGATTCCTGCTCGTTCAACGAGATCTCGACTGCTCCTCGGATGCCGTGCAGTCCCGAGTGGATCCGTGGAAAAAGAGCACAAGACCTCGTCTTAAAATCTCTCGCCGTGTCCATTCTCCCCATCCGTCATGTTACCCGCGTATACTTTCTGCCACAACAACTCCGATCTCGTCGATGCATCCGCCGTCGATCACTACCCGCAACACCCCATCTATCTCGACATACCCCCTCCACTCCTTCGTCCACCCACCCCCTTCCCAGACACAGACCTCGCGTTCACCCCCATCTCTCAACACCTGACGACCCGTCGCGTAGATCCAAACCACACCCAAGACAGCATGCTCGACTACTACGCCACCACTTCTCAGCATCTCTTCCCCACCCCCTCAGAGCTCCTCTCAAACATCAACCATCGACCCCAACCTTGTCCACGCGACATATCCGAATCTCGTCCCTACGGGCAGCCTTCACCACCCCCTCCTCAGACAAGGAGACAACAGACGCCTGACGCAGGCACCACAACTGCACCACTGAACAACGCCGTCAATAAAACAGAGAGCCAGCGCAAGGCGCGGCAACGCGCAATCGCGGAAGAAATCGGATTCAATCCCACAGATCCGTATGTATCCCGTCTACCTTGTTTCGTTCTCGCGTTCCAACATCTGTGCACCAGGGACACCATCTCGTCGCACGAGAAAAAGCGCCACTATCTCGAGTGCTTGGAACAATACGTCCTTTATCTTCACGAGCAGCTTCGACTCGTGCATACAGCACCCCTAGCGTTGGAACGTGTCTCGACATACCGCGGCCTGTCGTCTCGCAGCATACGCACCCTCCTCGTGCACATGCAGAATACCAACAAGACGTTGCACGAAGGCACGCTTGTCGGGGAACAAGTGGTACGTACGCTCGAGCAGGAATGCTTGACGTGGTTGGATTGACCCTGTCCTAGTTTCTTGATTTAAAGGCTCAGGTCACGGCTGCAGATAATGCAGGCCTTCCCCTCAGGCGCCATTCGGTAGACGTCGCCGCCATGTCGAGAAATACGGGATACAGTCCTAGTTTGACCACTTTCGACCCGATATCGTCGCTCCCGCCCGACGATATGACAGCTTCTGCGAGCCCGTCCTCAGTAGACGGAAGCTCAGCTAGCCCAGATGCCTCGACGGACCTCACGATACAACGGTATCTCTTTCCCGGTCCAGTCGATGGCATGTGAATCTCGACGGGGAGATATAATTTCTGACAATACTTGAGCCAAATTATAGACTGTCTTGGTGTTTTCCTTTTTCTGCGTTTGTCTCTTGTAGCATCTGTGTAGATATCTCACAATAATATGTATGAGCATTCGACGAAGCACTAGACCGGCATGGGAGTAGGCACGCGTTACACTATATTTGGGAATAGTATGATCGTCGGACGTGATTCGAAATACCAGACCAACCTGTCATTTCGATAATAAATTGTTTCGAGTGACCCACTTGCCGCGACGACGACGACCCATTCAACGCCAGCATCGCAACACATGTTGGTCTTGATGCTCCACGTTTCAACGTCGCAACCTTGAAGCTTCGATCACATGGCTCCTTGGACTGGGACGTAATGCGCACATCGTGTCTCATCCACCCCCTTCAGGGATGCGCGTGCACCAGGACACACACAGCATCAGTACCCGTACAGAGCATGACAGCCGAGAGACCATCCACTGCCAGTGCTCCCATGCCATGTCAGGCATGCACAGTATAATGAGTAGCGAAGCCGAAGCCGAGAAGCAGATCGGAGATGGAAGGCACGAAGCCATCGCAAAGCTCTTTCTGAACGCGCCCCATAAAAGGAAACATCGTCCCTCCTGAGCCGCGTCCCCCTCTCGAAATTGACGCTGACGGTGTCAAGCCACTCTGCGACGTTGGCGACGAACAGAAAAGAAAGTCGCCAGTGACCCAGAGGCTTAGAGCTAGCCTCTGCGCAGCAGCCGAGCGTGACCCTGCACCATGTGCCATGTGTCCACATTGCGCCAGCGCAATAAATCGCACGAAGCCAACGCACATTTACTAATCTGGTCCATCAGACACCTCGTCGTCATCCCCAGTTGTTGGTCACATTTTTGATGTGACCAAGTGACCGGAGAACGCCA
The DNA here is from genome assembly GCA_038091295.1 of Tylopilus felleus. Taxonomy (NCBI): domain Eukaryota; kingdom Fungi; phylum Basidiomycota; class Agaricomycetes; order Boletales; family Boletaceae; genus Tylopilus; species Tylopilus felleus. Next base: position 4,395 of record JBBPOE010000863.1, on the reverse strand, counting down.
CACCTGTGCCGAGTTAGTCGTTGAATAGTCACGGCCTCATACCCGCGAGTAGGGCCAGTCAACAGCTGTCCGAGGGCTGCCTTCCGAGGAGGGAACCGTCATGACCGGGAATTACAAGTCAACTTTGAGTCAATAATATGACCTTGTCGGGTGCGGTAATAAGAACCGGTAATAAGACCTGAATACGCACCTATCACCCCGGCATAAATTGTGGACGTTAATCTCTAATGAGCAAACGACGCTGGCTTCGTAGGATTCTCCTCGGAGCGCGCGAACGATGCACCCACACATTCAAGATCTGCCGCGGTGATAGACAACCAGTCCTTCCATGACAGCATACTTGGAGGATGCGCCTCCTAGACGCCGTCCCTTGTATAACCAGGTTAATACAAAATAGAGATCCACAGACCCTAATACTCGTCGAGATTGACAGACGTTATGGAAGCCCGACTGAGATTCCTAGATTCATCGTACCTTTGCAGATCTTCCGGCACACTTCGATTTCGATCCCATCTGTCAGCTCTGAATCGTCTTCAATAACATTAATCAATACATCACCTCTTCCTCAACGTCTTCCAAACAACCTTAAAATCGAATCGTCGGGTGATGATAATATACCGTTCCAAGGTGACCGCAGACACCGTATGTGCACCTGGCGAATCCAACGCGCCACCGGAGTTGCGGGCTGTACAGATATTCCCAGAAGAAAAAAATCTCTCAGAGGTTGGATACAGAGAAAGAGGTAAAGCATCACGTATAGTTTCGTGCTCGCCGGCCTTCATTGACGTGTGACAGGCAGCGCCCCATCCAACGGAGGTTGCAAGGCATCAGGCACGGCAGTGGACCTGCTATTCGCAAAGATACAGAACCATCAATACGCCATTTAGTACATATAGAAAGAGCGACGCATAGTTTCCCCCCTAAAAAGCATATGGTGAGCACACCGACGTACACAGAAATCGGCGATAGTTACAATATTCCCCCTCGTTCACTGATTAGACTCGTCTGTGGGCGCGAATTTGTGTTTGCCCAAAAGCTTCACTTCCGTCATTCCCTTTCCGCTCCCTGTCACCCCAACTGAGATTCATGCCACGTATAAGTCCAAGCATATGTCAGGTCAGGCAATGCGAACGACACACACCCTTGCCAAGTGGGTTATCAGGCGTCTTGAATATACTCGTTCCAGCCACACCGGCGATATGCACGCCTTTCTTTTCCGACTTTTTAGCAAACTTTTGCCATACCGCTTGCTTGGCGAGCTGTTCCTTGGCTTTGGCTGCTTTCACCTCCAGTTTCTTTTCGTTCTTTTTCTTCTTCCGCTCCCTTTCCTCCTCTTCCACTTTGGTGAGCTTTCGCTTGTTTGACACAGTCGGCGTCTTTTCTGGATGGCTGGAAGGAAGTGGTTTGATCTCTGAGCCTTTTACCAGTTCGGTGGTGTTGTAGCCCCGGAAGACGATGCTGTAAACGGGATTCTCTGCTGAACCACCAACACTTGTTATTCGAGCAGGGTAGAAACTACCATCTCCCGAATACTTGGCTAGACATTCGTTGCCAGCGGCCAACGACAAGGCGGGCGTCGACAAGGCTAATTTTCGCGATGGGCCAACACGCGAGGAGGAAGCTGCCTCTGCTTGTGCGATGGCTGCTTGGGCGAGAGAGATGAGTTCCTTGAGTTCTGATTGAAGGGAAGTGAGCTCTGTATTTTCAGGATCTGCTTGGAGCGCAAGCTCGACTTGAGAGAGCTGTACTTGATACGTTTCGAGATCAGCCTTGTCCATTGTCGTGGATGGAGATGGGGTTTGTCGAGTTCTCGACGCAGTACAGGTCAATTCCACTCCCAGGGTTCCGTAAACGGTAACACACTTTGGTTCGTAAATTACACACGAGTCAGCTATGTACTCCTCAATATTCAATCTCTTTGTAAGGTGGAAGCTCGTCTCCATCCTTCCCTGTCGCGTTGCTGGCGCTGGGCGCACTCGCACCACCTGCAAGCACGCGTTCCCTCTCCTCCCTCTCCAATCGTCTCTTCTCATCTTCCGCCGATTCGTTACCAGCTGCAGGCACACGCCCACGTTCCTCGGGTTGGGCGGGTTGCTTCACCTCTACAACAGTCTCAGTCTTGGCAGGAGATGTGCTGTACAAGTCCTCCAAATGCGACTCGGCACGCTTTCCGGTAACGCTAGGATTGGTGTCCTGCACTACAGCCGAGACAGGCCGAGGCTGAGCGGGAGTTGAAGAGCTCTGGTTGGAGTCAGCTGGCACACTGGTGGGTGGGGGAGCACTGTGGCCTTCTTTCCCGGCTGAGGCGGGCTCGGGGATCGGTGGGGTCATGGGAAGACCGGGGTGCGAATCGTGTGCACCTGCGGGAGATGCCAACTCTGAAGCGTGGCTCTCGCCAAAAGAACGAGTGTCGGATCGTGAAAGATCGCCTCCGATTTGTAAATCAAGGGTGACGTGGCCCGGTTGATAGTTGTCCAATGCATGCTGAAGAGATGCCCGAGTGGCAGCGGTCACTTGTGCGCCCGCGTACGCAGTCGTGGAAGTGGGGGGCAGGGTAGGCAAGGCTCCAATGATGGGTTGTACGGCTTGTGAGACAAGAACCAGTTTCTCTGCATACTATACAAGGATGAGTTAACCGTCACGGTATCTCGGTCAAAATACTCACCTCTTGAATGGCCTCCCACTTCTTTTGCTCGCTTTCCCGAATGGCTTTCCGCTTCAACAATTCAAGTTCCTTTTCGGATTGCTCATCTAGACTTTCCGCGCGCGAAAGCGACTCTTTAAGCTCAGTAAGCCGTCGTTCTAGGCCTTTCTCTTGGGAATGTTCCATGCGTGCAATCTGATTGCGCAATCCGGCGCGGATGTTGCGTTTGGGCACAAGGGCAGCCTCGGCATCGCGCAGGGTCTTGAGTGGAGCCCTAGCACTGTCCAGTGTACCAGCCAAAGACGCGGCCAAGGAGCCATGTATGAAGTTCAAGAATGCGAGTCGATCCGTCACTGCGATAAGTTGACAGGGTTACGTTGGCGACGCTCTGCGATATCAAAGGACATACACACCATCTTTCAAATCGGGGTCCTCACTCTGTCCCCATGTAAAGAGCTCCTTGCTTTGCCCTTTGGAATCTCTTCCTAGACCATCAAGGTCGAGCGCGACCCCCTTTTCGAGGGTTATGATACGCTGTATGGGAGTGGTCGGTGTATACTGTTGGCCGATAGTGCGGATCTGGTGCTGCAGTGACCCCAGGGCGGAACGGTATCCATTCTGCGATCCACCGTGATTGCCAGAGGCATCGCCTGGATGAATATGACCTGCTAAAGGCGTCTGATTGATGGCGTTCTGCGCCTTGTCGGCGATGGTGGAAAGGAAACCTGTGACAGACATTGTGAGTGTACGATGATAGGACGATGAGGGTGTTGTCAAGGGCTTTTATGCCAATGATAAGTGGCTGTGTGGCGATGACTGCGCCTAACATACCCGCTTGTCTGTAGGGCTGTGAGCTGTCACAGCATGAGCACATGTCCTGGAATAACGATATGTCATTAACGAGTCACCAAGCAGCGCCAAAGGAACAATCGACGGCTCGCATAACCGCCCACTACTTTTCGTATAAAATGAATAAATCAGCTCCTAGCGTGAAATGCCTCGTAGACGCGTCGTATGAACACAAAGTGCCACTCAGACAATGATCTTCTTCGCTTTGCCTTTCTTTTCCGAGTCTTTGTGAGACAAAAATTCCACCTCGGTCGCCAGCGGGCCAGCCAATTTCTGCGCTTCGGCATACCCAAGCACGTTAGCTTTAAAGTGTCTCCCGACAGTTTCGATCCGCTCGCGTAATTTATCATCATCTCCTGTGGGAGCCAGCCTTGTCCAGATTGATAATCGATAAAACTGCGGTCGAGTCGAGACAATGACACCAGTGATGAGAGATTGCGGATTGGGCTCAAGACATTCGCCACTGGTGAGGTAAGGGTCAAACGTCTCGCCAATCGCAGCAAGCATCTGTGACAGCCACGACGTTCAGTAGACACGAGGGGGAGAACACAAGGGCCATATACCGTGTAAAGCCACATCTTGTCGACATGACCGCGATTTTTTTCTTTCGGCAATTGTATACTCCACTTGCCCCCGTTCTTGTTTGCATCGTCTTCCCATGCCGGGATGATACCCTCCTGTTCAAGACATGACCATGGTTTGTTGCGCATCAAGTACAATAAGACATGCCTTGAAAAGATAGTAGTTGGCTTTTTGAGGAAGTTGTGAGGGAGGTACGATGTGGTTGTAGAGACTGTGTGGGTGAATAAGGTTGACGATGAGAGTGATTTACAAAACATGCTTACCCCCAGAATTCTTCTACACTATCAAAACTGATCACACGTTTAATGTCCTCCATCCAT
>JBBPOE010000862.1:0-12295 GCA_038091295.1 Tylopilus felleus | reverse complement strand
TATCCATGTCCACACCCGACCAACTTTAATTGTGTGCAATACTCCTGTGATACATAGTAGAGATAGTCCTGTAATACATAAATACAATACAGATTGGCCATTGCGTGGCCGAAAGGACGAAAGCCTGTATTCCGTATCGGGGGTTGCCACGGATGTGGCCCTTCGCGACTAGTTATATTGGATAAAGAAGGCACTCACCCATGAACATCAGCGACTCCGGCTAACAATCGTCACCAACATGTGCCATTGACACCCTGATAAAGTTCTGCCTTCGTAAATGCGAATCGAGCGAATGTAAACCGCATCCCCACTTGAACCACAACATGGGGAACCTGGGATTTGCGCTTCCCTCGCAATGTCAATCCTGATCTCGTAGTGTTCTGCAGAGTTCTCATATAATGCAATAGCCCCTCACTTGTACTCTCTTTAGTCTCACGCTGCCGAGACATGTGCCTGGTGGCCCATACTCGAGACCATGGGTTTTCTCTAGGTTTGGCGGTGGAGGTGGCGAGAAATATTAAACCGAGAAATGAAATGAGTGGCATGCAGACAGAGGTCCGTGGTGATAACGGACGTGATATTCGGTACAGGTGAGCGGGTCGAGTAAGAAACGCTTCAGAATGGCCCGTTCGTTTTGACGATGCGCAGCGGACTGCCGGCCCGGAAACTTGACCTTATGGGTGTTACTGAAAGCTTCGAGCATACGAACAATGGTTACAGCTCACTAAAGTTTAGGTCAGCGAAGCAGAAACATTCAAGAGTCTAGCCAAAACGTGTTCTCTTGTACTTTGTGGGAGCCGAAGACAAGTACAAACTTGACCGAGTCGACACAATCGGCTCATTTATTTTGCTGGTCATCTGAGTCAGAGTTGATGGTGTAATGCTGAGTTCCTTCATGAATCTTCAGTGAGAGCAGATCGAAGTAGAGTGTAAAAGAGGCAAGATATTCGTGTTCTCATCTGGATCAACGTGAATCTCCTGTCGGTAAAAAGATATATACATATCAAAGTTTATGGATTATTTAATAACCGTGCAGAAGGCTTTCGTCATGATATGGAAGTACTCACCCGGAGGCGAGCAGGGGTGCTATCTCGGCCGACAGACAAGCGAAAAGAGCGTCGCGGATGGCAGTGTATATCAGCTATCCTCGACGTTCCCACACCCACAAAGGGCCGCCACACCATACGAAAAGAATATACTGTCCAAGCGGCTGTTTGACGTATGCAGCCAAGCTTAATGGGGTTTCTGAATCAGGCCACGACTCCTTGGACTGCGTCGCAACTGTCAATTCGTCAAATGGTAATGGTGAGAAAGTTGACTCGAGGAGGCGAAGTTGCTGCGACTGCGCCGTCACTGCGGGATAATCAGTCATGCAAATCAAAGAGAGCAGAACTGGCTTTACGCACATGCAGAATGATCACAGCCAAGACGAACTTCATCCAATCCGCCCACTCAATATCGCACAAAGAGAACTTGGTCCTAAAGACGCCTTTATTGGCAGTGAGACAACGACGACGACATTGCTGATAGCTATTGTCAGCAGCGATGCAAACAAGACATGGTGGGCACCCCCCACGCATCTACAAAAGAACCCATTTGCGGCTTTGTCGCAAGTAATCTGATGCACTGTCTTGATATCCAGGGAAGAGTGTTGCCATGAATTTTGAGTCGTCAAGGTCATGGTGTGCAAACAACACCAAACGAAAGCTCACTTAGATTGCAACAACCAACTCAGTCTGATGCATGTCGTTGTCGTGGGCGGAGCGGAAGGATCTTCTCAGCTCGCTGCTACAGACTCGCGGTGACGACGATGAGGGTATTGCCCTCGACCGTATTCTGCATGGCCAGAATACAATTGGAAAGACTTGTACGTTCTTTCTTCCGACTCGTCACACCGAGTGATCGTTCTTCTCAATCAAGTTCAATTCAATCATTTGCAGCAAAAACCATCAAAATCGATTCGTTGCGATTCACAGATAGAGATCTCATCACGCTTGGTACCTTAGATCGCGGCCAGTTCGGCGTTGTCTGTTCATCCCTTGAGTTCGCGTCTTCTCGACTGAGTTCGACTCTAGATTGACGTGGTCAAATGCGTTTTTGATGGACGCGTCTATGTTCGCAAGTTGATCGAAAGGGCGTTTGCTCTCAGATGCCGTGAGGTGAGCTACGTCAGTGGATAGTTTGACTGCGCGCGATTCAATGTTGAACAGCAATGTTCCCCACAAATCGAACGTGATGTTTTACTGCTCGCCAAACGTAGCAACGCAATGTGGGCACCTCATCTTCTGTGTTCGTTCCAGACTTCTACGCACCTCAACCTCGTCATGGACTATGCGGAGGGTGGCACATTATGGGACGTCCTGGAATCCAGTCCTCATGGCGGTAGAGTGCTGGAAGCCAATCTGGAATGGTGGGCTCCCCAAGCCGTATGTGCGATTCATTGGTGTCACACTCAGGGATTTGCGCACCGGTATGCGTCTGTTTGAATAAGCTGGATACCATTTGAACCATTTCTCACACAGCGACATAAAACCACATAACTTCGTCTTGACTTCACGTTTTCATCTACGCTTGATTGATTTTGGTTCTGCGGCATCCCTATCTCCTCCAGAAGCGGATGGAAGTCAGAACATTCCGCAACGTCATTCATTAGTCCCTTGCGGAACATGTGATTATATTTCCCCCGAAATTCTTCAAGCGCACGAGGATGCTCTGCTTGCGCTTGAGCTCTCCGATCAGTCTTCTGTCCCTGAACAGCCGGCTGGCACATGCGGTTTGGAAACAGATTGGTGGAGCCTTGGAGTCATGCTTTATGAATTGTTATATGGTGTAACGCCATTCTTTGCTAACAATATTAGAACGACATACCTTAGGATTATGAATCACGAGGTCTGTTCTGTCATCCATTCCTATTGCTCTGCCCTCATGTACAACTAGACTAGCTTGCGGTTCAACAATTCCGTCCCTATTTCGGAATGTTGTCGAGACCTATTACAACGGTAAGCCTCTCTTGTGGATATGTCGACAGCGTGGCTGATATCTCGAAGGTTTTTAACCTCTCGCGAACGCAGGCTGGGCCGTTGTAATGTGCTAGAAATCACTGAGCATCCGTTCTTCAAGTTTACACACTGGGCAAGCGTTGGAACGGGTGATACAGAATTATTTGATCTGTAATTTCCTTTATTAATAGTGCGTTTTTAGATGACGCCCCATCGGATCTTCATGTGCCACAGTTCATGTACGCAACGTCCGGTGTCGACGCATCTCCTCGTACACCGCCCGTGCCTCAAGATGAAAGTATTTCGCACCCATTCCATTTTTCTGCACTGTTCCAGTCGTCCGTGGGCACGTCTCCAGGCTTGTCTATCCTCCGCTCAACCCCTCGTGTCGGTTCTGAAACTGGATCTCCCGGAAATGAAGCCTCTTTCATTGGGTTCTCTTGGGGACCACTCAGAAGCGCATTTCTGCCATCGGACGGAAACACGAGTCAGAAAGCGCCCGAGGTGTTGAAAACTCCTCGGCTTCTGCTTACAGTCCAGTCTAGCGCCTATCGGCCTGATCACACTTTCACTACACCGGTCCGGCCACATAACGTGACTCTGCATCACACTCTCCCACGGACGAGCACTACCGGCCGCTCACCAATGCGCCGAGCGGTTTCTGATCGCGAAGCGATGAGACAGCTGGTGGACTGTATCAGTATGAGCGCGCGAAAAAAAGTGCTTGCTAGCGGCCGAAAGCCTCGAATCCTTGATTCCATTAACCAGAACCAAACGATCACCGCTAAGAAGGAACTCAGATTTGGGCCGCCGCCTTTCATGACGACCACCGACAGAATGTCTAGCGACTTCCCACCTATCCCTGCTGTGTCGGAGTCCGAGGTGACGGAGTCGGGATCGGAGGGACCTCCGAGCCCAAGCCCAAGCCCGCGTCCTGGATCAGCAATGTCAATGCTAAGTCGTAGAAGCGCTACACCGACGACCACCGCCTCTCATTCTAGCCGGTTTCTAACGTTACCACCGTCGTCGGTGTCTGAGGTATCTCGGGAACGGGTTTGGGACGATGAGGCCTTCTCTCGGCTGGAAAACAGACATGCAGTGTTGATTTCGCAGTTGTACAGTATGCAGGCCCAGATAGATCGTCTTAGGGAGCTTATGGAACCATAGATGGTCGAGTCGTCCCGTGATGAACTCGATGGGTAACCGAAACAGGAACGTAGCAACTTCTCCGCCGATCCCATGTGCTTTTTTTTTTTCGTTTGGACATCATTCCATCATATACACAAGTGAGTAAGAGAAGCACATGCGTTGCAGAGAACACGGCGACTCCGCTTGCTGACAGGGTTGAGAAGCAGACTGTACCCGACGGGGGGACGTTTTTGAAAACATTGTGTGTGCTTGACGCCGCTCCACACGGAACAAGCGCATCTTTTCAAGTCTCACCGTGACCTGCCCCATCGGGTCCCATCCTCCTGGGAAACCCCCGCCGCATTTCAAACAACGCCAGACATGTAACAGGTCCAACTGCCAACTATTCTGGCAGTTGCTTCCATCAGATCCGCATCAGTCTTCTCCCCTTTCAAACCTTGCACCCTTATCCCTCTTTTGGTTTCTTCGGCAGGTGGGCATGCTCTCATCAAAGTATGTCATGCAGCAACTAATACTAACCAAGTAAGACAAACAAAGAGTCTCGCTGGCCCGAAGTGCCGGTGCATGCAACGTCGTAACGAGCCGATACGTCGCGGAGTAGTTGTCAGAAGTGTATCGCATGCAATCCGTTTGTCAATCCGTCCTTTCCCGAACGGCGGGTTTTGAAAATATGTAATTCACACCCTATGAAGATATTTTCACCACTCGACGTGCTTCGATCGCTTGCGGCTAATATTTAGAAGTCAAGTGGCCCGCACCATCTACATATTTAATCGCCATGGGTTTCAAGCTTTCGTTCCAGGAGCGTCCCCCGCCACGACTTTCACGACCCCGCCATGACTGGACTTGCATACTGGATCAGTGTCAAGCACTGCGTTCGTGTGCTTTACCTGTTTATCAAGTCCGACATCGTCACGACCATCATCCCTACAGTAAGCGATGCTTGCTTGCTGTCCTCGTACTCGCTCATTCTGACAATGTCCTTAGACCATCTTCGCTGCAACCACCGCTCCACTTTGCGACCTCAGGCAACTCCCCGGCGTTATATTTTGGATCTTCCTGCATCTCTTACAGTTCAACGTCGCGAACCAGTTGGTCGACCCAGAAGAAGACGGCAAGAACAAGTCTTACCGTCCTATTCCTGCGGGCCTCATCAGCGTCCAGGACGCTACCATTCTTCGTTGGTTCCTAATTCCGGCATGCTTGTGGCTCTCTGCGTCATATAGCACCTACTTGTTCACCGTCAGCGTGGTACTGGCATCGTTTGTCATCTGGTACAATGAACTGCGCGGTCATGAATTCTGGTTCTCCAAGAACGCTTTAACTGCGATAGGCTTATCGTTGTTCGAACTGGGTGGCACTCTCGTTGCTGGTAGGTTTGTTCGCTGTTCGTTTGGTCGTCATTCACCAATGATCGGCAGGATGTGACAGAACCACTATAGAGCCAGTTGCGTTGATTGCCGTGGCTATGAGCACGATGATATTCGCTACGACGTTGCATTGCCAGGACTTCAAAGACGCCGAGGGTGATCGCATGATAGGGAGAAAGACACTGCCCATCTTGTTCCCCTCCCTTGCTCGTTTCTCGGTTCTGGTTGGGTTGCCCCTCTGGTCTGTTTGCTTGACGTGCTTGTGGAAGATTGATGCGATATGCAGTGCGGCGTTTGTCGCGTATGCTGCGCTGGTGGGCATGAGGTTTGTGATGCTCCGGGGCACCCAAGCGGACCGACAATCATGTCAGCTCTACAGCGTAAGCACCCTGCAAACTCCGACTGGTCTTCTGTGTGGGCGTACTGACACGGTGTACAGCTGTGGTTCTCTTTGGCACACTTATTGCCGGGATATTGGCGATTCTTCCACGGAAGTGGGATTTGTTTTACTCCATTCTAGTTTTCACAGATGTTGTACTATGAGCAGCTAGCTGCTGTCTACTGGACAGGTCCAGGTGTACCTTACTAGTCATCTAAGCGAAGCTTGATCTCCGTCTTGTTGTACGATTAGTCATTCCGAGCGTTTGGAATGGAATATCTTTTCTCCAGACATGATGCCCACGCCCCCACAAACGATTACATAGTGTGGTTTACTAGCAATTTTTTGTACCTCGGTTGTGCTAGAAGCTGTACCACCATCATTCCGTTCGTAAGATGGGGTCAACGATGGCCCACAAGTGACTCGGATTTGTCAGAGAACCTCTGGAAGTGAGCAATGAACGAATCCCAACGGCATTACAGCAAGCGAGTACACCCCTGAATCAGCGCTGAATGATCGGGTGAACTGTTCTGAACCGACCATATGTTATAGCTTGCGATTAGCGGGGCGGATTCAGAAGTATAGGGTCATCACATTGTGGGTACGCACGAGGAGCGACTTGATTTGCCGGCGAGCCACGACAGCCTTGGCTGACACCGATTGTCTCGCCGTGCAGTCTCAAGTATCCCTCCGAGTCCCTCCGAGAGTCCGAAGGTACTACAATGGAGGGTACCAGGCTGAGTCCTAGGATGTCCATTCATGTGTGGCAGGTGCGACACGTCCAGAGCACGCGGCGAGAATTTCGGCCGTAACACCAACGATGTCATCATCATCATGTCAGGCGAGGTACGGTAAGTAAAATGAACGGCCGCTGCACGAGGCCGGCATGTCAAGTTCGCCGTTCAACTTGTCAACTGAAATTTGACACTTTAATGGTGTTAATTTATAGTCGGTGTCACATGTAAAGATTGATCTAAATTGATCGTCTTGTGGAAAAAATTTCACCTTCACTCTGGGTGCAAAGGCATAAGATCACCGGCAGTAAAAAAAAGGCTTACATGCGATTCCAAGCCCGCAGCTCTGTGGGTATTCGGCCCCAGCATCAGCCGACATGAGCCGACTCATACCTGAGAGATAAGATGGTGCGATGATCACATCAGACCGCTCATCGGAGTCGCTAGGAAGCGCTACGTAGGCTCACCCTGAGTGTCCCAGCCCAGCCTGCGTGACCCGATGTCAAGTTAAAACGGGGCTTAAAGGAACTAGACGTGCCATGGTACATATCGGTGCCTCAGGCTTTGCATGGCGGAATCTGATGATGGAGTGCCTTGCAATTAAACCCAAAATGTTCGAGAAGGACTCACCCAAGTTGAATTTGCATGGATCCACGTTGCGCATCACTTGACATACTGAGGAACGAAAGACATGTTTCAGTTCCACGAACTCGGGTACACGCGCATCCAAGACATAAGATCTCACGGTGTGGGATGTTCCTTCCTGATTTCACTGTCCGTCGAGTTTGTTTGTCGACGGGGTCTTTGTTCTCCCGCTGGAAGAACAACATGCCGCAGGGCCTATGCCGATTGGTCGCGCGCAAGTAGTTTGAGCTTCTAGGGCTGATGCGGCAGGTGTTGCCCCAACTGTATATATTTTGTTGGTCCGTGTGAGGGTGATCATTTCGTTCAGAAAGGGAGTAGTTACGATTGTCCAGGTCGGGTTATTATCCTTACAGCCGAATTGAATTCTCGGCGACCTCGTTTGATGATGGTTGAGGGTGTGTGTGTGTACGGTGAACAACCTGCTACTAGCCTATTTGGTCACCGGGCCAATTTTGCTCCACGATTGTGGTCGTTACGAAAGCTCTAACCAAAAGTGGCGCAGTTTTTCCAGCCTTGTTGATCCAAGTTATCATGCAAGTTCTTCATGCGGTCGCGTCGGACACTTGGCAATTGTTGTTCTAGGCTAAGGCCCCTCTGGCGTACACCTAGCGTGTTGGCAAGAAGCCACTGAGAAAGTTCGGCCCATGACTCGCCGCGGGATGCATTGGGAAACCTTGCAATATTTGGTGCAAACAATCTAGCAAATTCAACGTCATTTCTTTTGGCGCAGCCGTTCAGTACCGCAAGTGTCGATTCCGTCCTCTTTGCTCCGGATACGAAAGCAGCGGAGGACTCCTATGGAAAGGAGCTTGTCGTTTTATCGGATTTAAGGATTCACAAGACGCCTAAAGGCTGTCGCCGCACGAGGGGAAAGGGTGAAGAGTCGCTCACTAAAGCGACCAGATTCGCACCTCCGGAAATGCTTGACCGTGTCCATGTTGAAGAGTGTACATTCGAGCTTGTCTGCAACTCAATAGACAATACGTTAACTCTTTGAACATTTGTACTTGTCCACAATACTGGATACCTCGGAGGCGTCGACAAGTTACTTGTACTGTCTGTTGATCAACTATGACACTTTCTATCATCGACTGGTCGCGACTGATCTACATTGTCTGATCTTCTCTAAGAACAGAATCCGTAATGTCCGCCGCAAGTCCAAGTATTCGTCCCCAGATCATCCGACTCGGACACATCCGGATGACTTTGTGAGCTGACTGCCCGGTCCGGTTGATACGAAGTCAAGCGAAACCACGTGACGTGCCATCAACGAATGTGGGTGCGTGCGTTCGCACATTCGTCTCGGCCTTTCTTGACACGGTAACATGCTGAGCCGGAACGCAAGACCCGTTGGAGATCCCAACGAATTTGGGGCCAAGTACTTGCCTATCTTCCATTCAAGCGTAACTCAAAGACATAAGATCTCACATTGTGGTATCTTCCTTCCTGATTTCACTCTTCGCTGGGGCTCTTTGTTCTCCTGCTGGAAGAACAATTTCCCGCTACCCACACCGAGCTCGCAAGTACTGTAATTCACGAGATTCTGGGACTCCTCTGTTGCCCCAATCTTTATGAATACATGGGTGAACTAAGTAGATAATTACCTTCAGCTTGAGCAGTCTTGCGTGATCGGATGGTTTCTCAACAAACTCGTTCGGTAATGGTTGTCGATGAGGGTTGTCCGTACGGGTGATCGTCGTCTCAGTGGGCATTCTGATCAGTAGTAAACCAAGGTTCGCAAGCGGTCGTTACGAAAACTCTGCCAATGTTATGGAGAAGCTATGTCTCCTTGTATAGACTTTCAATGATCAAGATGTCGTCAATATATGTTCTGCAGGCGATTCCATTGGCAGTTGTTCCGAGTTGTACCGCTCGCGTAGTATCTAGCGCGTTGGCGAGAAGACCGTAGCGTAACCGAAAAAGACGGCCGGTGAGACATTCAACTTGGAAAATCTTGAAAGCGAACTAATTTTGTTCTCTGGAACTTGAGGTCTGAAGCGGGCGGTCAACTAGCCCATAAGTAGCCGCGGTGGACGACACTGAAGTGACACTGAGACTCGGAAGCGAAGACTCGAGAGGATTGTATCCAGTGCTTCTGTCAGGAAGTTAGCGTCCCCAGAACTAGGTAGTATGTGCATACTATAGGGTTCAGATGGAGAGGAAGCTGACTGGTCTAGCTTGGGCAGAAGCATGGATTCGGGCGAACTTGTAACGTATCACTGGCAATACACCACCTAATCAACCCTCGGCGTTGTGAACAGTATTCCCTGGCATGACACGGTTCGGTAACTGTCGCGTGACTTGGTAACCTCGAAATGTGAATAGCGGTGCATGGGCATTGTGGACACTGGCAGTGCCAGTGACGACTCACACTCTCGCTGTCAACTAGAGTTGGACAAACAGACAGCGCCACTCCTATATATGGGTGACACTCGACCAATCAGAACGCTGGGACTCACCACAACCCCCTCGAAGACTCCCCTGGCAGTAAACTGCCCATAGCCGACCGTGGACAGATTGGTATGGCCTGGGTGTCCTAACATGGTAACAAGGACAAACAATCGCAATTCAAGTGGCAGCGGCTACACTGTTGGCACACACTGCATCCATCATGAAATTATTGTTCTACCCCCGGTGCCCCATATGACCCTCTAGGCCGCTGGCTGCAGCACACGATACCAACTCAAACATGGCCAACGACGATACAAGCGCATCAGAAACGGATGCTAGTATCCGAGGAATTGTCTTCTATCCCATCGACCCATACCTTGTCATCATTTTCGTCTTGCTCGCCGTAGGGTGTTTCCAGTGGGGTGCATTTTTCCACACCAAGTTCAACAGCCATCCACGTTCTGTCCGAGACGAAGAATCCGTACCGTCCTCTCAGCGAAGAGCTTCCGTTTTCAGCTTACCGCTCGCCGTCATCAATTTTTATCGGGTACTTGCGTTCCGGACAACGATTGGGTTTCGCGCGTACGTATTCAATCTGGCAGAGCTATTCATTACGGTGGCATACCTAGCCTTGCTACTCGCGTGGACTTTTATAATTAGTAATTTTGCTGGTCACTTGGTTCGTTTGAACGAATGCTTATGTCGTTTTTCTAGAGTCTGACCCAGATGGTGAACCACTGAACTGGTGCAGTCGTGCGGGTTTGCTAGCTGCTAGCCAATTTCCCTTAATCACGGCCCTTGGAACTAAAAACAACATTGTATCGCGTAAGTGATCGGAGCTCATTATCCTTTTGGAGCCCTATCCTGAGCTGGCAGCTTCCAGTGGTCACTCGCATAAGCGCTGACAAGGTGATCTAGATTCTTTTTTTCGTTCTGCCTAGATTAACTTACCAACGCAGCTAAACTTGGTACATAGAGTCGCGGCTAGAGTGTGCTTAATACTAGTCGGAATCCATATTCTCGGGGGAGATGATAATTTCTCGTTGTGAGTGACATTTCATGGTTTACATGGATGCTGTTTATGTATAACCACACAAGTTATGAGCGTGCTTCGAGTGAATCCGAACTCTTCGGTATCACTGCCGCGTCGGTGTTTGGTGGCCTCGCGCTCATCTCCTTCTGCCCCGTGCGGGAGAGGGCTTACGAGCTGTTCTTTTATCTTCACTTTGTTGCTGTCATGTAAGTGGACACTCGAATATATTTCAAAACGCAAACAGCTGATCTATGTAGAATTATCATGATCGCCGTCATTGTCCACGTCGATTCTTACAGGCATGTCTCACCTGCTACACAATCCAATCTATTGCTGAACTTCGCTAATCTGTTTACTCTAGCGAAACGAACTTCGGATATTATATTTGGCCCTCCTTTATAATATGGGCCGCCGACCGGTTCATACGCACCAGCCGGTTGATATACTTCAACCTCGCCTATTTTGTTTCTAGTCAGAGACATACCATGCTGGATGCGACGACAGAACTGCTGTCCGATAGCCTTGTTCGGGTGAGGTTTCGTCGACCAAATAATTTTCACTGGTTACCAGGGCAGTTCGCCTACCTCATCATGCCATCTGTCTCGCGGCTCCCATTTGAGGCACACCCATTCAGTATCGCAAGCGTCGATTCCGTTCTCTTTGCTCCGGATGTGAAAGCAGCGGAGGACTCCTATGGAAAGGAACTTGACTTTTTTATTGGAGTTAAGACTGGGCTTACAAGGCGCCTGAAGGATGTCGCAGCACGAGGGGAGAGAATAAAGGTATATATCGATGGACCTTACGGAGAGGGTGTGAACCTGGGTTGTTATAACACCTCGTTGCTTATTGCAGGTATGTTCCTGACTCGGTCGAAGGTCTTCAGTGTTTGATTATCATTCAGGAGGGACAGGGATCACGTTCGCATTACCAACCCTACTGAGTATTATCGAGTACGTGGTTCGCTTGATGCATCGAACACATTGCAATGCGAAAGAAAACAACTAGATCTGTGAGAAATGAATCAAGCTGCTGTCGCCGAGTGGTGCTTATATGGTCGATTCGTAATGCCGGTAATTGACCTCCATCCTCTGGAATGACGAATACCAGTTTACTATTTAGTCAGACTTTTTGAACTGGGTCTCAGAATCCCTCAGCAAAGCAATCAGGTTCGCACCACCAGGGCTAACGGTGGACATCCAGGTTTTCTTGACAAAGAGCCACCCCTCTCCACCGTCCACCGCCCCGGAGCCCCAAACCAACTTTGAACCAACACATTCGAACCCATTTGAAGATCAAAACCCCTTCGAGAATCCGCCGAATCCATCCGATAAATCAGAAAAGGCTGTATTCGAGCCGGCTTGGCTGAAGGTCACCAGTGGTCGACCAAACCTAGAGCACATACTCAGCGAGGAAGGAAACGCGGCCAGCGGCAGGATATCTGTCAGTGGTAAGTGCTCTACTTTTTTGGTCTGCTCCGCTCGCCGTTTATCGTATCTCCCTATTTCTTTTCAAGTTTGTGGACCAGGCGCCATGGCAAAGGCCGTACGCGAGGCATTACGACTTCCATGGTCGAGTCCATCTAGCCCACTGAACGG
>JBBPOE010000861.1:0-12313 GCA_038091295.1 Tylopilus felleus | reverse complement strand
TGGCCCATTGTACGGAGCCGGCTGAACAGAGCTGCTAAGCACATGCACAAAAATATCGACTCTTTTGTCGCTCACAGTATTGGAAGGCGAGGAAGACTAGAGCAGGGTTTAGTATCAACGAAAAAAAATGTCGAAGAATATCAGCATACCTCGCCGTTCGAAAAGAGCGCAACAGTAATGATGTAATACTTTCGCGGGTCTAAAACCTGCGACGTGGATGACTCTTGGCCTAGAAGACCATAGTTCAAACATCCCTGTGTAGTTCATATATGCATAATAAATCCACGCACTGTCAAGCTTTCCACCATAGCAAGTGGGGAAGACCATGCATGGGTTTTTGGGATCTCCGTATGTGCAATAAGCAGTTACAGCATCTGGGACAACTCCTCCTGCGACTCGAAAACGCCCATGGTGATCGTACTGAATGGACATGCCGGAGGAAGTTACTTGCTGTTAAACGTATCTGGAGGGATTTGAGCCCACATGACAGTCGACCTGGATATATGGCCAAGATACGAGGATACTAAATACACACGAGACGCGGCCCGATTTCATGAGAATGTGTGCGGGATCACACCAAGTCACGCACAGCAGATGAGAAAACTGTAGTACTGAATAGGGTCGGAGCGCGCGATCGGGGCCATGGCATAGTGGGTAATGTTCTCAGGAGCCGAGTCTTGCCGATCGAGACCTCGCGTGTTTGAAACTTACTTAAACATCATTACGTAGTATATGTTCATCACGTATTAGGGAAGATTTGATGTGGCTGATAAACTGTAACAGTATTCGGAAACTGCCGAGTGGCCCACCCGTGTCACACAGAAGGTACTGCTCATCGACCTCACCGACCTCAAGAATGGGCTGTACGTGGACCACCAGACGGTATACGCCTCCATCCCTGATCTGCTTTCCTTCCAGCCAACAAACCCCGTGGACTTCAAGCCGCTCGCAAACTCCGCAACGACCGTCGCGTAAACCGCTGGGTACATATCTTTCCATCAACATTCGACCACCTCAGATCTCACATTTCGTTTGTATAGGCGGACAAGTCATACAAGAAGCGTGCCCTTGGCAACGTTTTCAAAACCTCCCCCACGGGAGGATCATCACACGCAAAGGGCATCGTCCTCGAGAAAGTTGGTGTTGAGGCGAAGCAACCCAACTCTGCCATTCGCAAATGTGTCCGTGTGCAGCTAATCAAGAACGGCAAAAAAGTCACGGCCTTCGTGCCTGTAAGTTCTTTTGGTGTGTGTTGCATGTGTCGCTGATCTCTGGTGTGCTAGAATGACGGTTGCCTAAACTTTGTTGACGAGAACGACGAAGTTCTCATCTCTGGTTTCGGTCGTAGTGGTAAAGCCAAGGGTGATATCCCCGGTGTTCGCTTCAAGGTTGTGAAGGTGTCTGGCGTTGGTCTCCTTGCACTGTGGAAGGAGAAAAAGGTGGGTTTGCTTCACCTATTCACTATTCACTCATGACATAACCATATCACCAGGAAAAGCCTCGGTCATAAGGAGCGTTTGCTTACTGACCTCTCCTGCTTTTATACTACATTCCCTATGAGCATGCATGTATTGCCAACCAATATGCTTCCCAATGAAAACCTGAAGGCACATCAACGATTGTATGACACATTCGTCCATTGCTGAGGTTCCTATGAATGCAAGAAATAATTACTGAGGGTAATATTAGTCTTGGATTCCCCGACTAAATTAACGTGTTCCCATCATATGGTCGTAATCCCTCTTCCTTGCAAGTACTTCTTCAGGTCCCTCATCAACTCCAGTTGCTCCTGAACGGTCAGCCCGCTGACTATCATCTGCAGTATAGATCCCACGGTGACGTTATGTTCGCGAATCAAGCTGCTGTAGTATACGTATGTGAACACTCCCATAAGGAACCTAGCAAATATATGAGTTTGGGGGAGCACAGTTGTGACATTAACATACTGGCAATCCATACGATCCGTCATCCCACCATGTCCGGGAATGCTGTGGCCAAAGTCTTTGATGTCGAATGCGCGTTTGAAACCAGAAGCAAAGAACCCTCCGAATGGTGCAACCAGCGAAGCAAAGATAGCGAAGACAAGTAGATGAAGTTGATACGGGACATAAGGAATGACTGTCACGGGATGACCAAGCTGCGAATGACACAGTTAGCCCAGAAACAAAGAATTCAATGTTAAACGGAATACGCACAAGTTGTGATAAAAAGACTCTCAATGGTGCCCATATTTCCCATTCCTTAGCAACGAAGACGGGGTTGGGAACACATTGAACGTTGTTCCACACGCTAACACCGAGATCATGGACAGGACAGATCATATAGTTGAAACGCATGAAGTAACTTCCCCACACCACGCTGAAGATGAGAGTGCTCCAGAATGCACCAACGAAACCTTCGACAGTTTTTTTCGGAGACAGCTTGATCAACGGGGTACGGCCAAGAGTGATACCCCAGATGTAGGCGAACACATCGTTGCAAATGACCAACGAGGCAGGGACAAAGAACCAGATCAGTCCTTCAAGGATATTGTTAATGATGAAGTGGCTGCAAAACGCGTTAGATGATTTGGTCTTGCTCGGGGATGACATTCCTACCTGGACACCACGATCAAGAGCAAACTCATGTGAACCCAGCAGAAGAGGCCAAACTGCTGCTTGAGATAACCTCGCTTAAGTGACAACACAAAGCCCATGAATCCAATAGTGTAGAGAGTGAAGCTGATCATACGATGGTTCGTGGCGAATGGAAGCAGTTGTCCGTCAGTGAACACTACGTGCTTCAGGACGACATCAACGCAAGGACACAAGAAATTGAAAAAGACTCACCTTAAAGTAATATATGATGCTTTCACCGTATAGGAAGTAGTTGGTAACGGCATAGAAGTACCAGTTGAGAGTTTTGCTCCAAGGATCTTTGCGTTCCTTGACTGCAAGTTCCGCAGTTTCGGGAGACATATCCTTGATTGAAAAGAGGGTTGTGACCTCTCGGTAAACTAACGTTTGGCATAGCATGACAAGGATGATGAGATATGCGTGACCCATCACCAGAAGACCTGACCTGATGTCAGTATTTAGACTTTCAGTAGATGAAGGCCAAATTTACCCATGAACCCTCCGATCATGATGAACGTCCATAGTGTTCTCGTGACCAAATTTTGGCGTTTCTTCGTGCGTTCGGCATCCTGGATGTCTTGCTTAGTCTTAACGGCACGCTCGACATCCGTTTGTGATGGCGGTGGTGGAATCTCTTGCAATTCCGTAATAGGCTTCGGTCGTGCCTCGGCCGATATGGGACGCAAAGCTGTGAGTAGGCTGTGAACGGTACAGAAACCCCACAGAATAACGTGCACATACTATCGGATTTGATCGCAGCTGAGACGCTGCTACTGGATTCGGGATTCGGTCGTGGGGGTTCTGGGGCAGGGGATGCATCCTTCTGCTCGGTCTCAATTCGAGGTTCAGGAGGCGCATCGTCTGCTTCCGACGAGAGGACCTCCTCGTCTGCGACCTCCTCGGAACGTGCGATGGACTGTTCCAACGAAGGGGTAGCTCTCGGCGAATTCTCCGCTGTTGTACCCTTGGCTGCAGCTTTCGCTTGTTTCCGCCTCTCTGTGCGTGCATGCTTTTGCAGCTTTTTGAGTTGCGATTTCGACAACTTGGGCGGCTCGGTGCTGTTGGCACACAATAGGTCCATATATATTTGAGTGCAAAGGAAAGGACCTACGTGTCTGACGACGGCTGGCCATGTTCCTCGTGAACAAACTCCTCTTCAGACTCTTCCGGATCCTCGACAGCAAGAGCTGCAAAGGCAGACTTGGTCATGAATTGACTAGACGGTGTCGTTGCGGCTGGTTTGCTCATGGTGAGCGTCGTGGCAAAAGCGTGAAGGTGGTTCGGCCGCAGTTTATTGCCGTGCAACTTTATGAAGCGGACCTTCTTTTAGAGTGAGAAAACTCGACCAAACACGCTCGGTGAGCGGATTCATCGGTCGAGAAATTGTCTCTATGTACTGTGCGAAGACTATCTATGTAGCTAGAATACATACTGGTATGAGGATGCAATAGTTCCTGCCGGTATCGGTCGAGTCCCGTCGGCTCAGCGGTATGCGTAAATAATGATATAGAATCGACCCGACTCAGAATGTCCAGTCTTCCTCTGCTTTCATCGCCCAGGGGACTTGAATAAGATCGTTAGTCAGAGAACACTGAAGAATGCTCGTCGCCTACATTTGTTAAGCAGTGTCTTGGAGAAAATTTTCTCGATGGGAACATCGTGCTTTTTACACCACGCGGCAGTAATCCTGGAGGAACGTGAGACTCTGGCCTTCGACGGACATCGTGGCATAATTACCGAGGGTCCAAATAATTAATCTTACTGTATTATTTCAGGTGATGGATCAGGAAACCGCTCACAGGAGCAGAATTGCAAAATACAACGAACCTTGTGCCCAATGCAACTTCCTTCCCAGCCTCGCGATCATCCATTTGCAATTTGAAGGTCTTGATCCTCTCGTCTAGTTTCTGGATAGCTTCCTCTATCTTCTCTACGGGACGCTCTCTCTTCAGAGCTGCCTTGCCTGTCCCACGTTCCTTGACAAGCCTCTTGTAATCGGCCGCGATGACAGCGATTCGGTCTTTCAAGACAGAATCGTCCTGGGGTTGTTTGCCTTCCTCAACCAGCTTCTCGTTATCTTTCGCAAATTTCTTCTCCGCTTTCTCGATATCTTTCGTTTTCAACGATTCCTCGTGTTCCACGATCCAGTCGTCATCTATGTCTGACTCATCATCGGCATAAAGTTTATTCTTCTGGTATTTGGAGTCGAGATTGAACAGAACGTGACGGAGTTTCATTCGATCGTACTTTAAAGAGCGAAGCTGGATGATAGGTAGGGGTGAGCATGTCACATGGCGGTCTCCGCGACGGGATACGTACTCGATCACGCATCTTGCCCATGGATTGTTCATGAGTCTTTGGTGCGCTTCTTTGATGGTTACAAAGTATAGCGACCATGCGATTAGCGTGGTTGTACGCATTCAACTTCTCTTGCACCGTAGCATTCTTCGGCGTGCCCTCATCCAACTGTTCCTGAAAGGTTATGGAAGCGTTATAGGTACGGAACACCTTGGCAGTCAAGCCCTTCATATATGATGCAAGGTGCTTGTTAAGATGAGTCGTCTATAGGTTGTCAATGTTAGTTTTACGCCAGCAAGTTCAACTGTAGAATTTACGTTGACGCGATCAAATAAGTTGTCACTTTCTTCCTTATTTTCCTTGAATAGGCGAATGTTTTTGAACACCTGTGCCTCAACGGCGACTCGGTTGTAATACCGGATAGAGTCTTTACCGAGGAAATCAAAGATGATGAAATGGGGTGCCTCCAGCGTGACATGTTCGCAACGCAGAGAGCAACAGCCCACAGTATCTGCTTCATCTTCCCCTTTCTCGTTACCCGCACGAAGGGCTAGTCGATCGATGAAATACATGGCCGTCGCTCGCTGTCTGTCCGCCATGACCTTGCTCTTCAAATCAGCTTGATAATCTGCGCGGATTCTCGCAACGTGATCCTGCCGGAAATGTAAGCAAGTACATAACACCAGGAATGACATGGATTTATACCTTGAGTTCACGGGCTTTCTCGAACTTCGACATGTCGCTCTGGCCCTTCAGCGAGCTACCCGCGGCCAAAAACACGTACTTGTAATTGCCGTTGACGTTTTCGACCCAATTCGCAAGCCAGGTCACGGTTTTATCATGGACCACGCCTTTCCAGTTCCCGGGCATGTTGGGGACAGGAATAGGAGTACCTTCACCGATGTTAATGGTGATATCCTCCGGGCGAACGCGGAACTGTTCCATACGTCAGTGGTTTGTCTGCCACTGGTCAGCCCCAGATTCTTACTTTTAAGGCGCCTTTCTTGGGATGATCACCACGACCGCGGAACAGTCCTGGAGGTTCAACACGGAAGTTCCCAACCTTTTCTTTACGGCCATCAAGGAGACACGTCACATATTTCTCCTCCATTGCGTCTTTCTGTTTCTTGAGCTCCTTTTTTTCAGCAGCACTCAGCGCTTTCTTCTTCGCTTTCTCTGCTTCGAAATATTCAAACATAGGCCGGAAATCGCATTCGTCAAACTCAGTTATCTTGATTTTGTTACGCTACCAAAGAGTCACCATCCAAGTGGTCACGAGACATCGAACGGTACTTACAGGAGGATGATCTTTCAAAACCTTGAGCCAATCATCGAAGAAGTTCTTGTTAAACGTCTTGTCCTGAGCATGATCTGTCTCTAACATGGCCGCGTAAAAGCCGGTGACTTCCTCGGACTCTGGCGGAAGGTCGACCTCCTTGCCT
The DNA here is from genome assembly GCA_038091295.1 of Tylopilus felleus. NCBI lineage: Eukaryota > Fungi > Basidiomycota > Agaricomycetes > Boletales > Boletaceae > Tylopilus > Tylopilus felleus. The sequence goes on along the minus strand of JBBPOE010000861.1, from coordinate 5,958 downwards.
GAGTTGAATCGTCAGTATTATTGAGAAAACGCAAGATACGACTAGATTAGGACCTTTGTACTTCATCTTGACATGCGATGGAAGCGACTCGTAAGGAGGTGGAAATATAACACCGTTGTGCTCGAGAGTCTGCCATTTCTCTTCACCATCTCCGTTGGCTTGCTCCTCCCACCACCGGTAGACGTCCTCGGGGTCCTCTTCCTCCTTATTCTTCCCCTTCTTTTTCGTCGAATGAGGAGTTTCGGAAGAAGGGTCTTCTTCTTTAGCTTTCTTGGTCGATGCCTTCTTTCGAGTTGATTTGACATCCATCATCTCCACGTCGTCTTCCGGCTTCACTTTCACTTTGCCTGATGAACGCTTCTTCGTCAAAGGCTCATCGTCTGAAGCGGAGGACTCATGTCCTTCCTCGACCTTGATTTTCTTGCTCGGGGGTGGCTTAGCCTTGCCATTTGAAGCGCGTTTTCGTTTGACAGTCGCCAGGGCAGCACCGCTGTCACTTTCTACCTTGGCATTGGAAGCAGCATGTGATTTGCGACGCGGGGCAGTAGATTTGGTTTTCTTGACGGGCGAAGAAGCGAGTGGGACGTCATCGCCGTCTTCACTGTCAGAATCTTTGACTACAGCACGTTTTCGTGGTCGTGATTTGCCGGGCGCTTGAGCACCATTGGCCTGGGACTAGAAGGAAATTATAGGGGGGTCGTGTAATACGAAGGAGGGATGGGGCACATACCAAAGGCATGTCGTCTTCGCTCATTGGGGAGTCATCTGCATCACCATTGGGGTGACCGTTGCCGTTGACTGCGACGTGGCTGTTCCCATTGGCGCCAGCAAGAGCAGTTAGCGGTAAATCTTCGTCAGAGGACATGGCAGAGCAAGTAAACGCAGGAAATGGACACTATGGAGGTCAAGACGGACGAGAGAGACGGAGGAACGCGGAGAGAGACAGGAGGGACCTTCTGCCGAGACGTGGATGTTGAAATGACAAGTCCAGATAGACCTGCCCTAAGTAACTATGCACGTGACTCCGAGACATCGGACATCGACGGGAGAACGACCAAGCTGTGTGGCTCAGCGCTAGTACACTGTTTCTGGTCAGTTACGAGGTCAGTACCGCGTCTCAATGGATCCCTCTGGCGTCGTGCTCAGTCTGTGTGTTCTACAGCATGGCCAACCCGCCACTTTTTCGTGATCCATGGGCCAAGAGAGAAGTGTGGCGGAAACATCCCGTGTTCTCCAACCGTGCCATGTTCTCCAGCATGTTTCCCGGCTTCGGAATAGCCGCAGTCGCATTCACTGCCTACGTCCTCTTTGACAATTTCTACGGCAAAGTTCAAAACGGCCGCCATTGACTCGTGGTGTGTTCAGATCTGGCCACGTCTGCAAACTCTCATGCGGCAAATTTCACAGCGCCGACTTGTGTTAGGTTACACATCCTGTGCACATTTCAAAACCTGTGTCTGACGCTCTAGACCTGTACCATACATCTAACTGCTCCGCGTCACATGGTTTTGACCTGTCGTATCATCCGATGTCCACTTGCTGTGAATACCGTCATATCCCTCGCGCAGTGAATGGGTAGGGATACGCCATACAATAGTCGCGTGGGTCACTTGGTATTGAACAATACACTTGCGAGAATTGGACGCCAAGTCAGGTGCTTCTACTGTCCCTAGTCTGGAGTGGCTGTCATTCCAGAGGAGGCATCCTCCGCACGACCTTTCCCTCGTTCTTTGCATGCACCTTAAGTCTTTCCAAGATGGGAGAGTTGGACCATCGTTCAGGCGGTGTGCGATTACCCGTCGACCAGTAGTAAATGTCCCAGTCGGGCTCATCGAGCAACTGCAAACGCAGGAGGCGAGGAACGCTCGTCAGGCGTGCAAAGAGAGTTGGAAGAGATAATACCTTGTCGTATTCGGATAACTCAGCACGGGACATGGTGGGAAGGTGTTCACGGGCAAAAGTGCTCAGCAAAAGGTCGCTCTCGAGTGTGCCGCGTTTGCGTGACTGGTAAAGAAGGCGTGCGCGCATTGTTTCGAGTGATTCATTTGGACGCGGAAGTGGCTGCGGCGCGGGTATGTCAGCCGGTGTGGTGGTGCTGGAGAGATGCTGGGGAGTGTGAGGAAGCGGCCATGGGTCGGACGATGCGCACGGTGCAGAGACAAAGAGCGTGCGTGAATAGCGCCGAAACTGTCGTGCAGCGATGCGAGCGACGGGGACCATCGTAGTTGTTGGTCGAGTCTGAGTCGTTCAAATTCCCACTCCCTTCACGAGTTGCACCTATGAACCACAGGTAATTGCATCTCGGTAACTAACTCTTCGCTCGACTTGTCAAGAATAGATATGTGACCCATTCAGCCTCTAAGGTATCGCTTGTATACTTCGTTATTCGTCTCCTCCACATAATGATACCCCAACTTGTCTAAGAATTGCTGGAACTGATCATGGTCTTCAGGTGGCACTTGAATGCCTGTCAACACTTTGCCAAGGTCTAGGGTGCAAGCTCAGTAATGACATGGGATTCGATGTGAATGACTGACCTGCGCCATGATTGCGATAATGGAACAAGGAGATATTCCATCCTTGCTGAAGGCCTTCCAAGAACTTGCGCAGTGCTCCAGGCCGCTCAGGGAACTCTAAAATGCAGATCGCGTTTGAACACCCGAGTGAAGCGAGGATTTTGGACCCACCAAATCTAAATAGACGTTCATCAGGTACAACGCGGCATCCCCCAACCATATACCTCGTATGGCTCTTCGCCATCTCGTTGTCACTGATGTCAAATCCCTTGAAACCTTTTTGTTGAATAGCATCCAGAACGGCTGAGACTTCTTTCGTCCGTGACGAGGACTCGAGTTTGAATGAGAGGAAGATGTGCGCGAAATCCGGCGAGTTGTACCGGTAGGCAAACTCCGTGACGGATCGAGGGGATATGATCGAGTGGAGTGCAAAGAAACTACGTTCAAAAATATGAAGTTGTGATGATAGAGTGAGATGTGGATGTACCTGCCGGGTTTCTCAGGGACTTCGACACTCAACAACGCTTCTCGACCTTCACCGAGTTCTGCGCGCTCGGCGACGAATCGCAAACGGTCAAAGTTCATGTTCGCGCCACTGACGATGGCGACAAACTTTTTTTGAGCACCGATCAGTTTGTTAGCGATGACGTGTCGCTTCAATCCAGCAAGCGCGAGCGCCCCCGCTGGTTCGGTGATCGATCTAGTTTCTGAAACGAGCTGGTCATTGGAACGTTGAGTGGTGCACTTGATCGTGAAAACGTACCCTCAAAGATGTCTTTGATTGCAGCGCAAAGCTCATCATTGTCAACAAGAACAATTTCGTCCAAGAGGCGTTGACAAATGCGAAACGGCTCTGCACCAACCACTCGGACAGCCGTGCCATCGCTGAACGGACCAACTTCGGGCAGGGTCACATGGTGCCCTTTTTTCAAACTTTGATACATGGCATCAGCGTCGACGGTTTCTGCGCCATATATTTTGGTTTTTGGGTTTCCGATGCGTTTGACGTATTCAGCGATGCCGGCAACTAAACCACCACCACCGATGGCGCCGAAAATACCGTCAAGGTTGTCGGAATCAGGCAATTGTTTTAGAATCTCCATGGCAGTGGTGCCTTGGCCCGCGATGACCAAGGGGTCGTCGTAAGGCGGGACGAACGTGAGGCCATGTACAGCAGCAAGACGGGCACACTCTGCCTTTGCCTCGTCAAAATCGGAGCCGTGAAGAACGACCTTGGCACCTAAGCGTTGGACGTTGGCGACTTTGATGGAGGGAGTACCTTTTGGCATGACGATGGTGCAGGCGATGCCGAGTTTTGTTCCAGAGAGGGCGACGCCTTGAGCGTGGTTGCCTGAGAGAGATGTATAAGTGGATACGCACGACGAGGGGACTGCAAGGATGGACGCGTATGCAGGGTACGCACACTAACCAGCGCTGCATGTGATGACACCCTTCCATCTATCTTCTTCGCGGATGTTTGCCATGAAGTTATATGCGCCGCGAATTTTAAAACTGAATACTTCTTGTAGGTCTTCACGTTTGAGCCATATGTGATTTCCGAGTTTTGCGCTTAGATTTGGGGCGTAGACGAGAGGTGTCTCTTTGAGTATCTCGTATACTTTTGAGGTGAGAATAAGACGGAGATAATCGGGTTCATTGGAGGCGAGGAGATAGTGGGGAGCGAGGGAGGGATAGACCAGAGGTTCTGGCGCATGGGACGAGTATTCGAGGATGGCCGTTGTGGCAGCCATTGGAGAAGGGAACAAGCCTGATCGTGACTCGATCGCATGCTCGGCAGTTACCGGATTCGGAAAGCAGACAGAGACCCCGCACTCAGGCGACAGCCATGTCCGGCCTGGACTGGGACATGGCAGACCGCGCCTGTCGTGGTCATCGTCGCGACACGGTGAAGGCGTTCACGAACGCGCTCAGTACGCGTGATGCAGAAAGTCACGTGCAGGCTGTAAGATAACTTGCGTGCGATGTGTGGCGGCGCCGGCGCCGACGGGGATCTTTGGCGACGAGGGTGTCCTCGTCGACGTGTCCGGCTTGCAATGAGGGTGTCGTGTCGTTCGGAGGGGTGCCGATTTCGCAAGAGAGACGTCATGGCTGTCGGGGGAGGCTGACCCGTGGATGATCGCGACGAGACCGAGTTGGGTGCGATACGGTGCGAAGTGTCAAGCGAGGGCGTCGAGGGCGAGTGTGACGTTGGTGACGACGAGGTGGGAGGAGGAGAGAGGGAGGGATGTCGAGTGAGAGCTGCCAGCCCTAAATAAGTGTCATGAGCATAATCGAGTTTACTTTCTTTCTTGGCCATGGCCCAAGCAGCGACGATGGGACCTCCTCTCTCTCCACGCGAAACCCGTCGCTCAGGAAGACGCTCTGCTCCATCCGCATCAGCAAGCACATCAAAGTCCCCAGACTCACCCGCTCCGGAGCCCCCTCCAAGAACCAAGGACACATCTGCCCGCCCCGCACCACCAAACACCAACCCAAACGGTCGCACAAAGCGTCCAAAGCAAGAAGACATCGACGACCTCATCTCCAACAAGAACTCCCACTCAAACGGTGCCGCATCAAACCACGCCAACGCCAACGGCAGGTCAAAACGCAAGGGCAAGGAGAAAGAGAAACACCCCTCCGTGGATCAGCTCGTCGAACAAGCCCCCTCCAAACACTCCTCTGCCTCAGTAGGGACAGCCGAACCACAGGACGACGACGTGGAGGAACAGGGCATTACGCGTTGCGTATGTGGTAGAAACGGTCCGTCCCCATTCCCCCTACCTATCCCGCTTCCTCATCCATCATCACCTCCTCAGAAGACGATGCCGAAGGTGGTGAATTCATGGTGCAGTGTGAAATATGCAACGTTTGGCAACACGGCCTCTGCATGGGTTTCGAGTCCGAAGCCCAACTCATGGTAGCACCTGACTATTACTGTGAACAGTGCAAACCAGAGCGTCACATCGACCTTCTCAGGTGTGTCTCTTTCTCTAGCGCCTTGCCGTCAGTGCCTTGATATGCCCCCTCTAGGCGGCGAATAAGGAGGCCCCGCGAATCGTCAACCCACTCACGCAACACGACTTCTCGCCTCTCTCGTTCTCACTCACCCACTCATCTGCTGAAACCCCCCAAGAGACGCAATACGATGAACAGTCGTGATGCTGCATTCGACGAAAGCTTGAAAGAGATTATCGAAGCGACTGCCGCCGAAGCGGCAGCTGTAACTGACCCCCCAAAGCCTGCCGTGAACGGTTGCACAAGTGGCCAGAGTGAAGTGCCTGATGATGACTCGAATGGTCGGAAGAAGCGAAAGCGCGGGGAAGACGATGCGTGCGTTCACCCTTCCACTTCTAGATCCAACTGTAGCTTACACGGTTCTGCAGTCTCCCCAAGAAGCGTACCAGATCGGCGTCGAGTGTCTCTGATAGGCCTGATGCAG
>JBBPOE010000860.1:0-12314 GCA_038091295.1 Tylopilus felleus | reverse complement strand
ACTCTGCTGCGAGCACCAACAGGCACTGGCACACTCAAAATGCGCTCAGCCCGCTTAGCCGGCCGATCAGCGACGACGACGAACTATTCAGCATGGACGGATGATTCCAAACCGAAAAGAAGTCACAAGGTGGGGACCATGGACGACTAAAGGAGAGTCCCGTTTTGACGTATTTACGTACGCGTAATGTTTTTTTTTTATATCTGCAAGGGAACGACCGAGAGGCTGGATATATACCTATCTAGTAGCCTTTTTTCTTCTCCGAGTCACTGATTCCTCTCTTATTCCCCTCTCCGTGACGGTATAGTCTCGCGAGCACCGTTCGATGGTGGGTGTCTTGTCATGCAAGTTGAATGTATTCATACCGTTCTCTTTGTTCTCTTTGTTCACCCCCTCTCTTTTGTGTATTGGAGAGACTTTGGGCAGAGGATGTACGGCTCTGCATGTATTGATGTGATTGTAATCTTGGTAATACTAAATTAAACAGCCTGAAGAGGACACCCAAGGGCGAGACTTCAAAACTACACCGCCGAACGTATTGAAAATTTGGCACTCTGGTCGTTCGCTCTTCCAGAGTTCTTACGATCGTGAGTGCGATCAACGTACTTGCAAAGGCAAGAGAATAGAATCATGATCACAACGCAAAAGTACAGGTACATATCACGATCTACTAACGCTCGTCGCGTCTGGGTCGGTCAAGGGTGGGCTCCTCGTGAACTAAAAACCGTATTCCTCGTCGCATACAGTACAACCCACATGCGTCATGGCCCCTTCCGAGTGTCTTGCGCGCATGCACGACGCCCGCGTGCACATGGTTAGGGACCTGTCAACGTGGGAACGTAGGCGCCAGTGGAAAAACCAGTGTCCTATGCACAACATCGCTCGGGATGGAGAGACAGAACGGGACCTGCCATTACTAGTATGTATTTGTTCAAGACCACTGGTAATCACCGATGGTGATGTACTCACGTTTCAGAGAGTGCAGTATAGCACGATCCGGATCGTCGGTGTCATGTGTCCTTTCATCCCCGTAAAAGACAGACCTTTCCCACCACGACCAGAACACCTCAGTCCAAGAAACATCGTTCCGCCATCCTTTCGTAAAAGATGTCGACGGACGCCTCCGTAGTAGCCTGACTGGACAACACGTCCGTGAGAGAATCAACGGGAGTCGACCATGACGGGAGCAAGTCGCAAAGTGGCGGGGACTCTGGGCAACAGCTCAAGAACCGTTGAACGGCGGATATTATCACCTCCGCAGCGGGTCGCTCCTCGATCGGTGACCAGCAGCTTTGAATAAAATCCCAGTGCGAGTCATCGATCACTCGAGACTTGGGTCGACCTGGCTTATGTCCCTTCGCCAACCGTAAGACGACGGCCGAGTCTCGCCGGATTTCTGACCATGGTTGTTGTCCAGACAACACCTGGTAGAATATCAGCATGGGGTTGGCCATTGTGCCACACGCCGACTTTCCTGGAGAGCGACACAACCGAAAGAGTATATATCACTCTTGGGTGTCCGAGTAAACGTCTCTTCCGGATCAACCTGCTCTGGTGCGATCCAGCGCAATGCTCCCGCTCGTGCAGTGGATCTTTGCATATAGGTCAATACTTCTGGAATATCCCCCACTAGAGAGGCATATCCGAAATCAACTAAGCGCGCAGTGCAATCTGCATCAAGCAGTACGTTGTTCTGTCCCTGGGTTAGATAAAGGATGCTGATTGTTTTTACTCTGACGCACGCAGTTCAGGTCACCATGGACGATTGGAATAGAATGTACTATGTATGTTATTTTATTTTTCAGTTCTGTAATGATAACAATGACTCACAGTAGTGCAACCCGTCGGCAATATCCAGCAACTGTCACACCGAGTTAGAACACGTGGATGCGATCGTCAATGATCAGACGCACAAACTGGAGTCGGTGTCCCAAAGCTAGACTATGGTCATGCTTTGCCAGGAAATCGTGGAGTGATTGATTAGGCATCCACGATGATACCAAGGACATTGCACCATGCATTCCAAACCCGTACGCGATGCCCAAGAACGGAACGACATTTTTATGATCGAGTCTTCTCCAAATTCCGAGTTCCCGACGTAGCATCTACAAGATAGATCAGATCTTTCATTGGCTGTGGTTGGGATGTACGGCTACCTTGGCCGATCCATCGTTTGCGTCATGATTTACTGCGAATCTGAACCGAAACGCTTTTACCGCAACCTGGAATGAAGGTAATTAGCAGACAACGCAGGACATACCACACTCGAACCTCTTTCGGCCAACCATTGATATACCAGCACTTGTATACATCGCCGAAACCACCTCCGGCAATGTACTGGTGATTGCCTTTGAGGATATGGGGTGTGAGATCTGGTGGGCGAGTGAAATTCGCACTAGTACAAGTTGGTTCGAAGCAAGCAACGATATCAGGCAATCGTACTAAGTTAAGCGAGGTGACGTACCCGAAAGTAGACACTCTATGCTGTAGTTCAGCAAAAGAGGTGTACGAATGAGGTTGTGCTGAGGATGCAGTGGGACAAGGTGGTACAGATAGCTATGCGGATGTCAGTACTCGCACAGACAACCTTATCTAGGATAAAAGCCCATACTTCTGAGGCGCCGGAGAACTAAACTAGAGGATGAGGAGAATATATGTGCAACTTGGAGAATAACGTACATCACGAGCAGTCTGATCTGGATTTGGATCCTGCACGGGACGTGTAGGGTGTGTTGAGCACCATGGATATGTGAATACTCACACCAAGGTCGGGATCTAACATTTGTTCAGCAGCAAGAGTCAGTGTAGGGTAGAGCTTGGTGGGAGGTGTGGTCCGTGTGGAAGATGGTGGAGAAACATCTGCATGCAGACAAGCTACATGAGCATGGGTCATCTCGGCATTGGTCATAGCATTAGCCTCACGATCGAGAAAACGGGGAGGCAAGGGCGGGTTTCGGCGTAGTTCCAGAACTTTGTCAGCAGAGCTGCCTACACTCGATGGTTCTAACCCTCTATCGGATTCGACGAGGACCCAGCTCGATGCGCTACTGCAAATAGGACATGTACTGGGGGTAGATTCGACGCGCTTTCGATCGCTCCGGCCAGAACCTATTCCCCTCATCGAATTGTCGGAGGGAGCGGATCGTTTGTGTGTGATGAAACGTTCCTTCATGGCACGATCGAGAGCGCTTGCATCCTGTTGTGCGACACTACATTCGCCCTCATCCTGAGCGAATGCGTCACGGAAACGGCGCCGAACACGGTCTTTTTTACTGCCAGATGAAGCAAGTTTAGATAATGCAGGAGAGGTATCGCCGTCCTGCAGGACTTTTTCATATTCGAGCAATTGGTCAATAAGGCTAAAACGGAAGAATATGAAGCACGTCAAGGCAACGCAGAAGGCGATGTGCTTACGACATGTTGGGAGCTACGTGTCTCCTCTTGTCCTTGACAAAGGAGTATGCGGCTTGCATACCCTCCCAGACGTGTGGAGGAACGTTGGGAGAGCGGGTTGCGGCAGCACTCATGACGATAGCGGTCATCAAGGTCGCAGCGCGAGATATACCACATTGACAGCTAGAGTGGGGATGAGGAGTGTTCGTGGAAGCGCCAAATTGAGACAACTCACCTGGTTGCGTTGTTATACCGAGAAGTATTTGACGAGGTTACGGGGGTGAGCGTGCATGGTGGTGATGATGCGGTCTCGAACTTTGGCCCTTGAACGATTGCTTGCATGAGTGAATGACCGACAGTAAAACATTCAAGACCGAGTGCGAGGGTACGTTAATTTTTGCATGGGGTTTTATAGAGGGACCGCTTGAGGAGTGTGTCTACCTTCACGTCCATTTCGGACACAAGATCGATCTTGCACAGCAAGTCAGGTTTCTCACGTTGCCGTTTCCACATATAACTCAACTCCGTCACCAAATGTCCTTGATTGCGTCGGAGAGCTGTATGAACAGCTGACCCTGACCCTCGTCTGACCCTCATCGTAGCGGTGCACTTGTGCCAAGTCCCCGACTCGACAACAGCACGTTGGCTTGCAACGGATCGTCGGCTATGTAGACAGGCATGTGGTCTTTGTAGTAGTACCGCGTGCTGGGACTCGTCTTCCAGCCCGAAATTACGACAACGGACATGGAGAAGACTCGGGCATGGGTGTAAATGGTCAAGGCGAGGACGATTATCAACACGATCGAGACGAGGATGGACACGATGCAGTGCACGACGATCAAGACGATGAACATGGGGATAGACACGATGCTGGGCACGGACGAGGATGGCCATGACGCTAGGTACGATAATCGAGATGAGGACGTTCGAGTCGGACTCCTCCTGAGCTCGAGAAGCTGGCAGTCGCGAAAACCGTTTTACCTTTTTTAGACAGACCGGCCACCAGGCTATGGAAACTCAGGTACAGACAAAAAACCTTGTAAGTTTAGTGCAGAAAGCCGAAAAAGCCGGAGCAATGTATTTTTCTTCCATACGAGGCAACTAAGTCTGCTCGCTGTTCTCGAAAAGCCCTGAACTCGAAAAAAAAACCCAGTTGTGAACAGCTGAGGACGCTATGATGGCTTCCATCCGGTAAAGGCATACCTTTGCTTACGACATGTTAGGACCGCATGTCTACTCTTGTTCTCGACAAAGGAGTATGCGGCTTGCATACCTTTGAGCTCCCAGACTCGGACGTGTGGAGGAACGTTGGGAGAGCGGGTCACGGCAGCACACATGACGATAGCGATCATCAAGGTCGCAGCACGAGATATACCACATTGACAGCTAGAGTGGGGATGAGGATGGGGATTGTCTTGGTGTCTGGTGGGGAGGCTTCTGGAAAGGTTTTTCATGCTTCAGACTGAGAAGGCTTACAATGTCTGAGCAAGTGGGGGAGAAGGGCCAGGAGGGAAGGAGGTGAGGAGGAAGAGCTGCACAGCAAGGACAACGTGGCTCCAGAGCTGTGGAGACATTATTTACAGCTAGGGAAAGATTGAACATAGCGTCGATTCAAAACCCCAAGAACCTCACGTTGCAACGTACACGCAACCAAGACATGATACCACTAACCCCCCTACACGCCTTCCGACCGCACCCTCTTCAGAGCGGGCGTCTCCAAAATGACGCCGTTCCCTTCGTATTCCTCCTCCCTGAAACTCCCGAGCAATGATTCGGACACCTCAACTTCCTCGCGACCAACCTCCGTCTCGTCGCCCTCATCCAACGAAGCGAGCCTCGTGCGCTGCTCACGCACCATCGACGCGCCCTCGCCGTCCTCACGGACCCGAACGAGATGGACCGCCGCGACCTTGCGTTTCTTGCCTCTTGGCTTTCGGGGCTTCTTGGGCGACGGCACGAATTCCTGGCCATGCTTGACCGCCCATTCGATCTCGAGGACTCTGCACAGCCCGACATCGAAAAGAAGAGGGGAAAAAAGCAACGTCAGAATTGGGTGCCAGACATGGATAGTTTACATAGGAAAACATCAACGACGAAAAGTATCCACCTCTCTCGGAGCTTGATGTTATCGGGGACGTATGTCTCCGCTTTGCGGTAGAGTTCGAGCGCGACTTGGAGGTCGCCCCTACACGTCAGTGTAGATTTAGCGTGCATACCACGGTGAGCAGGGTACACGTACTTTTCAGAATGGGCGCGCGCGAGGGCGACATAGGCCCGTCCGGTCTTCTTTCTGGACGTGGGCGACAACACGTCTGCAAGCTGTAGTTCCTTGTTGCCGCGTTCGCTGAGTAAAGAGAGGATAAGCCCCTATCCGATAGCTATGTCGTCACACACACTATTTCGCCTCCAGCTCCGCCAGTCTTGCGCGGAGCTGGCCGTCCAGGTCACGATGGCGCGCGAGCAGCGGTGTAAGCACGCCCGAAGGCAACTTGTGTTCTGCTTGTGCTTGACGTCGTTCGTTGTCTTGTTTCTCTTGCAGTGCGAAGTTCTCCTTTTCTTGTTCAAGGCGTGCTCGTTCTTCGCGTTCACGGTCCTCGCGCTCTTTCAGGCGACGTGCCACCTCAGCTTCCACAGCCCTTGCAATCTAATAGAGATCATCAAGTTGTGGTCGCGCACAGGCCAGGAAACGAACCCTCTCGTCGATTTCCTTGTCCGTCAATTGAACCGTATTCTCTGGTTTCTCCTCGATCGCAGTCGATAATGGCGGACGCAATTTCGTTCTAGCCAACGGTGGTAGCAGCCCAGCACCAATGCCACTAATCCGTGGCACACGAGATGGACGGGGCCGAGAAGGTCCAGCCACAGCATTGGTCGTGACGACGGGCTGTGAAGCGAGGATAGGATCAGCTTGGAGAACAGCGGGAGCAAGCTTCGGTGGGGGTGGTTGGATGGCTGCAAAGTGGGTTTTTGGTTGGGGACGATTGTCTGGGTGAACAGGTGAGTTGCGTCCTAGTAAAGCATTGTTAGGGCGACATACCACGCTCGTTCACTACTGGGCGGTTCTCGACGTTCTTGGTGCGAACAGCAAAACTACGCAACAGCGTAGAATCAGCACACGCGCAGTAAACAGCACCAAGGCAACAAATGGTGCGTACTTGAGCGTATTAAGGGTATCTTGGCGGAATTTGATACCGGGGGCGAGATTACAAATGAGCAACCCCACAGACGAACCACCGAGGGCGTCTTGAAGAATCCGCGTGAGCTTCGAATTACGATACGGGATGCGAGACTGTGAACAAAGCTTTAGTTACCAGCGGAAGCAAGTGCAATGCAGTCTTACAGCTCCCTGATTTAATGCATGCACCACCTGTCCAAGTACACTCAAGCTCTTGTTAATTGCGGCCGACTCCGCCATGCGTGTTGGATCGTTGCCGGTAAGTTTATTGTTTTCTGAGCCCGCAAGATCGACGAGGTTGATTTTCCCAGTCAATGCTAACCAACAAGGAGATTTCATGAGGTGCAAACGGGCAGATCCAGGAACACGCACTTCTCTGGGCTGCAGAGTCTGTCATTGTTACCTCGATGGTAAGTACCGCATGCGAACGAGAAGACGCTCGATTGAGGTTCGTAGCACCAACCGAGCGATGGCGAGAAGCACGTCTATGCTCGAGATATCAATATCAGTCGAGGAAAGGGTAGTGAAGTACAAACGAATAGATGGCATCGAATTCCTCTATCGATTCTATCGGAATCGAGGTCAAGTTGGCAACAAATACTTGACCGACATCGTTTTCACGGACAGGAAGCTTGGGTGCCTGTAACGAGTAAAGATGTCACGGAAGTGAGCACATATTGCATTGTCAAGAGTAACGGTAAAATTTAGGCAACGTACAGATTCACGATTTACAAAAAGATCATAGACTTCATCCTTGTATATTTCCATATAAGAGACAGCCAACTCGACACTACTGTGTTGCAAAGCGGCTTTCTGAAGGAACATTGCCTGGAGTGCAGTGGTGTAAACGTAGACTTTACATATGCAACACAACAACCTACCTCGACGACTCGATGAATGACGCCTGAGTCGGCTTTGGTTCCCTGCATAGTGTGAGTCTTTCCCGAGGAAGTCACGCCATATGCAAAAATTGTGACAGTCTGAAGACGATAGTGACAACCAAGTTGTGGGGTGAGAGAGTGACTTACGACACCGCTATACACAACGTCGACGAGAGGACGAACGTCCTGCTCGAATATTTGTTGCTGAGTAGAAGACTGGTCATAACACGAAGTAAACCTGTTCACATCAGTTAGCTGAGTCTAAAGGCCATGTCTTCGAAGACAGTGCGTTAAAGCACGGGTTAAAGCAAGAGATTGACTCACGGAAAATTAAACACTTGACTAAGGTCGCGAGGATTAGGTACGCTGATGCACGAAGGTCCGCCGGGAGTGTGAGTTATTTGTATGCCTTCGTCGTCGAGTTCGTTTTCCAAACGTGGACGAAGACGAGCGGCGATCTTGATCCTGTGTGAAGTCATGCTTGCTTGAATGCAACGAGCGTGTTGGTTGCCAGCGACGGGGACGAGTTCATGTTCGAGTTTGCCACCCTACGCGACTGATCACGTGTTCGTGTCACAGGGGTACTCCAAATATAGAAATGCCGAGAGGAACGTGCTAGAACGCGCGAGGCCAGCATGACTAAAGTGATCTGGGGCGGCTCTCTCTCTCCCTTTCACCATGTCCAGACCCGCTGGTATACCCCTCCTCAGCGGTCCTCCACCGCCACGCTTCGGCCCTGTTCAGAATGGCTGTAGAAAGTGTGGCAAGGAGTTCAGCATATTCACCTTCAGTCGACGGCGCGAGTGCATGCACTGCGGTGAGCACCGAGCCGAATTCTCATAAGGCTATCCATCCCTCGATGCCATCCTGCTAATCTCCACTCTCAAAGGTTACGATTATTGTCACTCTTGCACTGATTATCAAGCATTGCTGCCACGTCGTGGGCCTGCGCATGGCTATGATCTGGCGCCCGTCTGCGCATTCTGCATCGAGATGCTCGGTAGTACGTGTTTACCATATGCCCGAGTCGCATTTAATGCCTCAATCCTGTGGGAAATACCCAGCCACTGCCCTTGGCCGAGCTCAGCTACGAACCCTCCCGCTTTCGAAGCTGAGGCGCTACATCGATGCGTATAACATCCCGGCCAAGAACCCGATAGACAAGAACGACCTCGTGGACGCTGCCATAGCCGCTCGGGTAAGTCGTGGAACATCTCATCTTGTGAAATCGTTTACCCTTTCCCCTTGATGCTTCCACAGATTGCTCAAGGCTGTCTCTCACCGGTAAACGAAGAGCACTATAGGAAACACTCCGTTCCTTCCTGTTCTGCACCTGGATCTTCCTCCTCCCCTTCCGCTAACAGAGACACGTCGACCCGTGCATTCCCCAACACCAACACGAATAGTAACTCTCGATCTAACAGGTCATTCCCTCGTCCTGACCTCGATCCAAACCGTCGACAACGTCCCCAGGAGGCTCCATATGCCACATACACGCCTCGCACCGCGCCAAATACACAACGATCCAGAACAACATCTGCTCCCATGAATACAGGAACGACACGCCGGACAGGTGGCCAACCTGACGTTTCCCGCCCGTCATCGTCCGCTGGACAACGCTCTACCCCACACACTACCAGCACCGCTCGTGCACCATCATCTTCGCCGGCTGCACCACCTATGCCACCACCTCCGATGTCGACACTCGTGACGCTCCCTCGTTCGTCCATCGCTGCATTGTCAATTGGAACGTTGAAACAGATACTCTGGGAAGCACGAGTGAGAGTTTCTCCAACTATCGTAGAGAAGGAAGAGCTGGTGGACCGTGTTTGGGCTTTAGTAGAAGAGGAGAAGAGGAAGGATGACGAGTGCCTTGACGATGTTGGATTTGATATGGATGAGGATGAGATGGAACCTGATAGGGAGGAAGAAGCCGTCGTTGAAATGGTGGATCCAGATTCTGAAGCACGTCAAGAGGTTGCGCACGAGCACGGACATGGGAACAATCATCACGCAACCGCTGACGGTCATGTCCAACGCGATTTTGAAATGACACACGAGGAGCACCTTTCTGTGCCCCCGACGGATCCTGGTTTGCCACCCTCACGGTCCCCTAGTCCACAGATATCCTCGTCGCCTCCGAAACCTTCGACGTCGCCGTCACATGCAAGTCCAAAGTCCAAACCACGTTCCCATCCAAAGCCAACGTTTGCTGAACGGTCTGGTTTATGTGTTGTCTGTCAGGACGAAGAGGCATGCATTGCCATCGTTGACTGCGGGTAAGTCATTCATGTCTTGTTTTGTTGCATACCAATTATTCATCTTCTCGTAGCCACCTCTCCATGTGTCGTGAATGCTCTGATCTTGTTCTAGCGAGTTCTAGAGAATGCCCATTATGTCGCACGCGCATTGTTACGGAGGCTCGATTACTTAGGATATTTAAGACGTAAACTAATCATTCGATGTGGAGTTCATTGTTCAATACTTTGCATGTTAAGGTAGATCTTCAACGGATCCATCTAACATTAACTGTGCATTTTTTGTAACTGTGTCGATAGCCGTATAGTACACGACGATTGCACGATGACTCGGATTAGGACGATGGGAGTTGATGCTGACATAACACCACAAGTGAGCGTGCGTCACCCGACGCGTCAGTACTAGTCCAAGTTGCAGTCTCACCATGTCCACATCTCAGACAGCGAGCAAAGACAAAAAGATCGAGGAAAAGGACAAGGACAACAAAAAAGATGCGTCCAAAAAAGTAGAAGAGAAAGAGAAACCAGTTCCTCCAACGCCAACCGCGGAGATCAAGTCTAACATTGCGCTCATCGAGCGTGCCGTCGCCGACCTCGAGCCGCGGTTCACCCATCGCGTGTTGCGTTCGCTCACTGCCCTGCGAAAGCGACTAGATAACAAGATCCTCCGCGATGCTATCGAGGAGAACTATCCACCTGGTGTGTACACGTTCGTTTATATGTTGATGACGTTGGCCTGAATGCGTGTACAGACTCTGCGGTGAAGGCATCGCTTCTGTCCTGGCTACCGCCTGCACCACCTGCAGACCAATCCATGGACGTCGATGCTGCAGCACAACCAGGGGCACAACCAGAGGCACCTTCGACTCCACCCCCCAAGCCTACCTCCGACCCTGTTCCTGAAGTGGAGATTTATTTCCGCCTCCTGCTCATCCATCACCTTCACACCTCCAAAGACAATTTCGCCAAATCTCTCGAGTTGTCCAAGGAAACGGTCGACAAGATGCATCAGCTCAATCGGCGGAGCATGGATCCTATTGCGGCCAAGGTTTGGTTTGCCGTCGAGAGATCCTATGAACTCGGCGGGGAACTTGCAGATGCGCGACCGTGGGTTTTCTTGTATTTGGTATCCCTCCTGTGTTTCTGATGGATGCGTTTTACTTCTATATTGTTAGATTGTTCCTCGCCGCCCAACGTTCCGCAGCTTTACGCCACGATGATGACACCCAAGCATCACTGATCAATCGGCTTCTGCGGAGTTATCTCCATTACAGTCTATACGATCAGGCGGACAAACTCGTGTCAAAAACGACCTTCCCAGCTTCGGCTAGTAACCCACAGTTTACTCGCTACCATTACTTCTTAGGACGTATCAAGGCTGTACAATTGAACTATACCGCCGCCCACACGAATCTCCAACAAGCGATTAGGCGAGCCCCGCCGGCCAAGGTTGCGCCCGGTTTTTATCAAGCGGTGCACAAACTTTTCGTGGTGGTAGAATTGCTTATGGGGGATATCCCTGATCGCAGTACCTTTAGACATGCTGTGCTTCAGAAAGCGCTCCAAGCTTATTTTGACATTGTGAAAGGTTTGTTCTCTTGCGTATTTCTGATGGCATCACGACTCAGCGGCCACCGATACTCGCAGCTGTTCGGACTGGATCTCTCTCCGAGTTTCAGGCGACCCTGACCAAGCATGCCTCCCAATTCAAGGCTGACAAGACGTATACGTTGATTGTTCGGCTGCGCCAAAACGTCATCAAGACCGGTATTCGGCGACTCTCGCTATCCTATTCGCGCATCTCGCTGCGTGATATCTGCCTCAAGCTTCACTTGGATTCCGAAGAGGATGCAGAGTATATCGTCGGCAAAGCCATCCGAGATGGTGTCATCGAGGGCCGAATCGTCCACGAGAAAGGTTGGATGGAATGTGAGGGAAGGAAGAACGGGTACGGTCCAGAAGTCAGCGAAGTGTTTGGCCGGCGTATCGGATATTGTCTCGAGTTGCATAATCAAAGTGTCAAGGTGAGCGGCATTGCTGTTGTTTTTTTTCGTCACCACCTGCTCGGGGAACATTGTCCCCCGATTATCACGAGACTTGTGAACTGACTTTTGTGTTTGTTTCTTGTAGGCTATGCGTTATCCCCTTAATGCACATCGGAAGGAGCTTGCGGCAGCCGAGGGTGCTCGTGAGCGGGAAAAAGAACTTGCGAAAGAAATTCAGGAGGGGGACTTGGATGATGAGGGCATGGGCGACTTCTAAACGTGACTTGTAGCTGTAGTTCTGTGTCCTGTTCGTCGACCTCTTGGACAGAAATCCTCTCCGATATGTCTGCCATCTGAGTCACACACTGCCCGAGGGCGGCCGATTTTTTTCGAGTTCAGGGCTTTTGGAGAACAGCGAGCAGACTTAGTTGCCTTGTATGGAAGAAAAATACATTAATGCTCCGGTTTTTTCGGCTTTCTGCACTAAACTTAAACTTTGCCTTCTAACCCGGCCGACCTGGGCTTCACTGCCCTCCAACCCCAAACTCCCGACGCACCCGATGTCGTCAATTTTCAGACGGGTATTACAACGCTTTATGAGGCCGGTGAGTCTAGCGTCAGC
>JBBPOE010000859.1:0-12315 GCA_038091295.1 Tylopilus felleus | reverse complement strand
AGGTCAACTTTCATATGGAAAACAACCCAACGTTACCCATGTTTGTATATGCCGACGACCAGGCATCCGATCACCATACTACAGAGATATCCTTCCTCGAGTTTGGTCGCGCCGCGCACAGGATAGCTCATGCTCTTCGTCCTGAGCGTGCCGGCAATGAAGGACAAGTCGTCATGCTCATCGCTAACTGCGACACCATCTTATTCCACGCCGTCGTTGCTGGGATGTTCATGTCTGGTTTGGTGGTGAGTGTACCAGCCTGACTTGACTCAACAACCATTATCATTCAAGCTGCATACCAGCCGTTCTTAGTCTCGCCCCGGAACTCTGCTGCTGCTGTCGTCGATATGATGAAGAAGGCCAACTGTTCACGCATACTTACTCTACAACATGCACACAATGGTCTAATCAAGAGTATTCGTGACGAGATGCTAGGTCAGGAATTGGTGGTCGGCGAGCTGCCAACGCTCTCATACGCATTCCCGAAACTTGGGGCCGAAGTCGAAGCAGACCCATTCATGCCATATCCCGCACCTGCGTCACGCCCTGACCTAGACAGCACGGCAGTCTACTTTCACTCTTCAGGTAGCACTGGATTCCCTAAGCCAATTCCACACAATCATAGATTTCAAGCATCTTGGGTTGCACAACGTCAGTGACCACTAGTCTTCGCATTATTGTTCTTGCTGACGTTCCACTGTACATCCAGCTTTCATAGAATCCTTCAGGAGGAACCTTCCTGTCTCGAGTCGAATCGGTGTCATGGGACTTCCTGCTTTCCACGCTTACGGCACCTTGGTTCAACTCTACATTCCTCTCATTTGTCTCGTTGCAGCCGTTGTATATGCACCGCGGGCTGTGACCGATCCGCACGCTCCCCCTGTCATACCAACAACCGACAACATGCTCAATTATGCCCGGTGGACTGAATGCAAAATACTAATGACAGTCCCGACATTTTTGGAACAGTGGGCGGTCTCCCAAGAGCACACGGAGGAGCTGAAGAAGTTACAGTGGGTTGTAAGTAGCATTATCATGCCAGTATGTTCATTAGACTTGACCACGATGACACCCATTTCAGGCATATGCAGGAGGTCCCTTGTCCGAAAAGATCGGGGATGATTTGTGCGCCGCTGGCGTGGCAGTAACCACGTTTTACGCGGGGACCGAGTTTGGCTGTCCCACCTACCTTCGACCAGATATCCTTGAGGAAGGTGACTGGAATTGGATGCGTTTCTCGGATGACGTCGACATTAGATGGGTTCCCTATGGAGATGATACCTATGAATGTCAAGTATTGGTATGTCTCTTCTGCATTCCCCACTTCGTCAACTGAAACGACAGATCCAGTCGTCTGGTAGCTATCCAATGGCAGTCGAGAATCTTCCTGACGTCAAAGGGTATGCGACATCCGATTTGTGGGTTAAACATCCTACGAAGAATTTGTGGAAGATGTGAGTTTGTTCGCATGACCATTCTGGAGGGATGGCTAAACGACACGACAGCGTCGGAAGAGCAGACGATGTCATTATCCTTGCCTCTGGAGAGAAGACTGTGCCCGGTCCCATGGAGAGCATCATCAGTTCCAGCCCGTTCGTTTACGGCGTAGTAATATTTGGACGGGAGCGAAACCAGGTTGGAGCACTTGTGGAACCACACCCTGACCATGTTGTCGATACTCGAGACAACGACGCCATCGCTGAGTTTAGGAACAAGATCTGGTACGTTTCGAGGCTGTTAAGGTCATTAAATATGCTAATCCCGATACCAAAGGCCACTCGTTGATGAAGCAAACAAGGCGGCACCAGCGTTCAGTAGGATATTCAAGGAGATGATTCTCATCACAGCCCCAGAAAAACCGATACCGAGAACTCCCAAGGGATCTATTCAAAAGAAGGTGACAATCAAGACCTACGCATCGGAGATTGATGCTTTGTACGTATTCTTGTGTTGACCGCAACTCTTCCGTTTCTCATTCGAAGCAGATACAATGCTGTAGCAGCAACTTCTCAGTCTAACGGATCCGTTGTGCCATCCGATTGGACTGCAGTAAGTTTAGAACGCTGGTTGATGGAGCTTGCAAACGCCGTCAGTGGCGGGCACAACATAAATGCCGGCGTTGATCTCTTTGCTCAAGGTTTCGACAGGTGAGCTTTCGCGCACGATACACGTTTCAGTCCTGACCTGTTCCATAGCTTGAGTGTCACGTTTATGCGGAACAAAGTCCTCAATGTTTTACAGACGACGCCAAACTCTAAGGCGCGCAGCGCGATTTCCCGCATCTCGCCGAACATCATATTTGAGAATCCAACTATCCAACTCCTCGCAGCACATATCGCCAGCCTTGTCGATCAAAGTGGAGCGTCACAGAATTTTGACCCAAAGCAGCAACATATCGCAGCAATCAACGCCATGATCGAAAAGCATTCCAGTGGTCTTCCTGGACCTCCGGTGCTGGTTAATGGTATCCTACGCAACGGAACACGTCCCACGCGATCAGTCGTATTACTCACCGGGTCCACTGGCGGCCTCGGATCTTTCCTCCTTGCGCAACTCATTGAAAATCCGACAGTAGAGAAGGTGTATGCCTTGAACCGCCCTTCGTCTACTCCGAGCGCGGAGCGACAGAGATCCGCGTTTATCGGCAAGGGTCTTTCGGTCGGGTTGTTGAAATCGGACAAACTCGTGTATGTCGAGGCCGATGCTTCTCAAGACATGTGTGGCTTGTCACCAGCTCTGTATGAGGAGGTACTCGTCCCTTTTCGCTCATTCTCCCGTTTACGAAACTGAAAACTATTGTTAGCTCCGGGGTACGGTGACGACGATCATTCACAACGCATGGCGCCTGGACTTCAATCTGTCCCTCGCCTCCTTTGAACCCAACGTCAAAGCAACTCGCAACTTAGTGGATCTTGCCTTGGACTCGCATTATAGCAGTTCGCTGCGCTTCGTATTCACGTCTTCGGTTAGTACTGCGCAATCCTGGGGCCCCGAAAGAGGAGCATTCCCGGAGGAGATCCAGCTCGATCCGTCGTGGGCTGTTGGACCCGGATACGGGGAGAGCAAGTACGTATGTGAGCGGGTGCGTAGAATCATCCACTCGCGACGATGTGACGATTCTAACGTTCATTGTGCTAGATCCTCGCCAAGAGCGGTCTCCGGGCGACTTCGTTACGCATCGGTCAGATCGCGGGGGGACCAAACGGGTCATGGGCGACGACGGATTGGGTGCCGATCATCGTCAAGTCGAGCATCGCCCTTGGCACCTTCCCTAACTCGCATGGCGTAAGTGATGAGACTCACTTATGTGTCGATGTCGAGGCTGAGCTTATTGTGATCACTAGGTGGTTTCTTGGATGCGCACCGAGGACGTAGCAGCGTCTGTCTTGGATGTCGCATTTGCAGAGGAGGCTCCGGAAGTGCTCAACATCGTTAACCCACAGCGTCCAGCGTGGGCCACGATCATGTCGTCCGTCCGAAATGCCGTTTTGGAGCAGAAGTCAGCATCGCTAACCAGCGACGATTTGCCGATGGTCTCGTTCGTGGATTGGGTCGTTCGCCTGGAGGAGAGGGCTGACAGCGCGACGCCAGAGGACCTTGTCCGTATTGTGAGTGTTTCTCATATGCAAACTTTTTTTTCCTGAGCTGTGCATTGACGCGTGTCCGTTCTCCAGCCTGGGATCAAACTGCTGGAATTTCTCCGAGGCATGGCGAGGCATGAGGAGCTGACTCGGGCAGATACCCAGGTGGGCGAGGCAGGGATGGCTGACTTTAGCAATGAGAAGGCGCAACACGTCAGCAAGACTGTCGCGCACATGCGACCTTTGGGGGACGTCGAAGCGCGTGCATGGGTCAAATACTGGTCCTCAGTGGGACTCTTCTGACCCGCGTGCAGAACGCTGATATTTCTTGGTGTTTACCCTGCCTCCGTTCATACTTGGATCCGATTTTTAGACCACATATGCATACCATTGTCTGTTTTACATGCTAATATTTAATGCTGTACTCTAGAGCGGAAATGATTGAGCTACATAATTTACGGAACCCAGCAAGCTGCATCGCGGGTGGATCACCTCTCTTCATCGCCAACGGTCACTCGTGTGGCACGCGGAGAGGTACGCGAATTCGGGATTCTTCAAATTCCACCCGATGAATCGGCGATGATCCGTTTGATTGTGAAACGTCCGTCGTGGAGAGCGAACGCAGACTTGAATGGCTGTTTCCGGTTTGGGGTACCGTCAGATAACTGATCGACTGAATGGTATCTCGTAGATCCTACACCAGCGCGTGGCATAGTATCATGGCGAACGCAGTTCGTACTGGAAACATGCGACATCCACCCACGAGGTTCGATTCGATCATTCGCGTCGTACGAAGGACACTGGTAGCACAAACTTCAGCCGTATGCTGAGTCGGTCTGTCACGTCACTGTTTGGTTTCGTGACGAGAATGAGACGATTTAGTAACTATAGCTGCATTTGATTAGAGAAAATAGCTACTTGGTGGGGCTCTAATATCTGGACACGCAAAAAACACAAAAAAGGCGGCGCTGAGCGGATGTATCGTATGCACACACAAGTCTTTGACCTAAGGTAATGGTATCATCATGAAATTGCAGAGTATGTAAAAGGCGAAAAAAAGGCGGGGGTACTCTTCAATGTAGGGTATGTATAGATGCAAAAAAAAAAAGAAAACAGGCGATTAAAACAAGAACCAGAAGCGAAAACGACTGTCCAAAAAATGTCACTAGCAAAAGAACAAAGAAAAATGCAAAAAGAAGAATAACTTAACTTTTTGCTTTTGAGGTGGGGCAGGCAGGGACAACATACACATAGCATGCTCGCAAAACAAAGACACATACACACAAAGTAGGACATGGCGTCATGTCCTGGGAAGTGAAATCGTAGCAGTCTGCACGTTCGTCATGCCATTCGGGGGTCGCGCTTGCGTCGTCCGCTTGAGCTGTTGCTCCATTTTGATCCGCTGCTTCCGCACGTCGTCGTCCTTGAGCTTCACGTTCGCAGCGAGCGTGAGCAACTCGCTCGCGGAAGGAAGACATGCTGGAGGTGGGCGAAAGAGGTGTGCCAGGGCAGCTTCCTCCGTCGGAGCTTGCAGTAAAAGATGCCGTATGCAGTTGATCAAGACGAGTCCGATACGGAATAGGTAGGGTATGCCTACCAAGGCCACCCGTCAGTCCTCGGCGACGTTTCCAACGAGCAGGGGACAACTCACCGTCGTACAGGAATATATCCCACACTCGGTGCAGATGGTCCACCGAAAGACTGCCGACGAACAACGTAGAGAACCTAAACGACATCAGAAACCACATACTCGACGCCTCCATTCATAAAGTACGCACCAGGGCCGCGTAATGCTCGCAGGAGCTATCGACAGCTGCACGTACAGTTTCTTCGTGAGCGCAGGATCAATCGCTTCGAGCGCCTTGCTAAACAGAGACGCATCGATCTCGATCTGCATCGTGTTGGCCGAAAAGTAAGTCCGCAAGTGCGCGTCCATCATCGAAGCAAAGATCCAAAACGCGTCTTCTTCGGGAGCGAGCAACAATAGGTGACCAGCGATGAGCGTCAGCCCTGGAACCATCTGAATTAGTCTTGGGGTGTTCGACAGACCACATGGATAGGAAACGTTACCACTACTATATTGGATATCGGGCACCATGCTGAGATACGCTTGGAGAAGCGAAACGAGCGGTCCTTGCGTCGTATGAAGCTGAGGCTGATCCGGAAATCCCTCCACCGCATCCCTTTCAATCTCTGCAAACGCAGGCACCCGGGGTCGTTTCACCAACTTGGAATATACCCCAGGCAACGCTCGCGCCTTACTGTCCGTCAAATGACACCAGACAAGGTATCGAACCGACGAGGGCACGCCTTCTTGAAGGAGCTTTCTGACTTTCTTGTTCTTGCGAGCTTGCGACGCAGGGACGGTGGGGAACAAGGCCATCCATTTCAACTCGCGCTGTCGATGCGCATCGATAGATTCAGCAGGTTCCGTCGAAGCAGACGCACTCGTAGGCACCAACGGCGATCTCGGCGCACTCGAATGCATAGATGCTCCGTCGCCCAAGATAGGAGACGCCTCGGGTTTGTATGCGTCGACCTCATGACCAGTCAGCGTCGAGTCTTGACTCGCCCGACCGCCACCCGTCACCTGAGGAAGCGCAGGCTTGACGAGTTCAAAGTCCATGTCTTGCACCTGCACCGTCTCGTTTTCCCCACTTCCTGCAAACGACGCCACGCTGACCGCGTCGTCCATCTTGGATCGTATGTTGGCCTTCATCCTGAGAGCAGGCAGACTGAGTTTGGTCCTGAGTGGGACCTCCTGCACGAGCGGCGAAGAGCGCGCGCTTTGAGAGGCAGCTTCGTGAATAGGCGGAGGCGAGGCCAGCGAGCGCGAGTCGCTCGAGTCTGAGCTTCGTCGCGGCGGTGCCTCGATCGAGCCTCCCCAAGGAGGTACATCCGGCGAACCCTGCCGCCCTGGCATCAACGCATGTGGCGATGTTACACTGCGAGGATCCGACGACGACATCGACATTCTGGGGGGTGCCGATGCAGGCGACGCGTCCTTGTCCCTGTCTAGACCGTTCAAAAACGGGGAGCTCACGAGCGGGCTGGTCAATGGTCCATTCGTGTCGACAAACTGCGGGGAGTGTATCAGAGGGTCTTGTGTGAGTGGACTTGGCGGTACTTTGATCGGCGTGCCCAGACCGGGGGATCGTACGACAGGAGAGCCAAGACTGCTGTTCGGCGCACGGTCCTTATTGCTACTCAACAAAAGGAGGGGAGACGGCGCATGTCGCGCCATCAACGCAGGCGGAAGAGACGCCTTGCGTGCAGACATAGTGACACTAGGAGCACCCTGCGCCTTGATCACAGGCTCCTCTCGACTAGAACGAACCGACTCGTCATCAGTACTTGCGAGCCACGAACGCATACGATGGCTGGACTGACCTTCTCTCTTGTGGCGCAGCGACAGGCCCATTCGCACCAAACGCAGAGAACGACCTCGACCGCGGACGCGCAGCGCCAACCCGAGGTACGAATCCTTCCCTCGGTATCGGCAACGACGGCGATAGCGACGACGGAGGACCCGCAACCACGCCCTGAGGTCCGCCCACGCTCCCAACGACCGTCGTCGCCGACCGCTTCGGCAGCCGCAACGTAGACACATCCGCAACACCTGACCCACGCTCGCTCGGAGTCGGAGGCACGTCGTCTCCCGCACCTCGACTACGTACAGGCGCAGAAACAGTCGCTGCTCTCGTAGGCGTCAGGCTCCCTGTCACGCCATGGCCGCTGCCCACCGTCGTCGTCGGCGGCGGCGACGCAGGCCATGCGGGAAACGGGTCCAGCGAAAACAAAATCGGCACCGGACCCATGCTCGCGTTCAACTCGGACTGACAGCGCGCAAACACCGTCATCGGCGGTCTCCTCGCTGCCGCCGGACCCAGAGATGCAACCAAGCTGCGCAGCTGGTGAAAAATGTGCGCCGAGTAAAGCGTTGTGCCCGGCGGCGTCGATGTTGTCGTCGTAGACGGTTGGTGCGTCGCGCTTGGTTCTAAAGGTGGTGTCGGATACGTCGTTTGCGCCGCCGTCCGTCCGTACATGGGCCCTTGCGATTGAGGGACTGCCTTGGGCGCGTTTGGGTGTGGTAAGAATATCGATGTTCGTGCGAAGGGATGCGGCGACTGGCTCGCCTGCGGCCGCAGTCTTAAAAAAGTGCTCTTCTCTCCGTCATCCGGTGGTTCTGCAGAGGATGTAGCTTGTGGTGCGGGGTCCGTGACGACCGTTGCTGGAGACACGCTCAGGGTCTGCGTCGACGGAATGGGCAGGAGAGATCCTGCCTCCGTTGCCAAGCTGGGATCATTGATTAAGATATTGACGCCGGTGACATGTCCTTCATCGTCGTCCACGACGATCGCACGCACGCCTGGTTCCTCGCTCGACGACGACTTGGGCGCTGACGCAGGCCCAACGGGGGATGAAGCAGTGCCAGACGAGGGCGTACGTTCAGCTTCCATCTTGGCCCTCAACGCAGACGCCATCCCGCCACCCTCCATCGGCGACTTGAGTGATCCCTCGACAGAGGACATCATCGACTTGCCCGATTTGTTGCTATACCTCCGTCCATGATCTTGATCTGACGATCCATCCTCCATGTCCGTAAACCTCGACGAATGCGGCGATCCAAACGTCGTATGCAACAGCGGCGACAGCGCCATCTGCGCGTTCGCAGACGTAAACGGTCTTCCGGCGACGACTTCTTGACCCTGCGCTTCATCGTCTTCATCCGCCGCTTCGATCACCTCAATGTTGAACCCCACCTCCCGACTCTCTTCCTCAGTGGATCCATGCTCGACGTGTAGCTCTCTCTCCCCGTGGTCATCACCACCGGGCGTATACCCATCATGAACGATTCTCAGTCGCGATTCCGTCCGCACGGGAACGTGCTCCGGGACAGCCGGGAACTGGGCCGTCAGAGGCAACATGGTTGTCTCGTGGGTGGAGTCGTCTGACACCGACCGTGACAACGAAGGACGCCTGAATGGCATCGAAGCCGACATGGAACTCGACGAGCTCTCAAGGCTAGGCCTCGGGTGACCCGCCGTCCCATCGCTGCCAATGCTCGGTCTAGACGCATCAACACTCGGCCGATCGGGTGGTACAGGCATGGGAGGCGCGTTCGTGCGCGCTTTCGACGACGCTTTGGAAACGCCAGATGCTTTGGAAGCAGCTGAGAACCGCTTGGACGCGAGCGAGTAGCGCGAGTACCGATAGTCGTCGTAGATGTCGTCCCAGTAAGCACCATCGTCCTCGTCTTCTTCCTCATTTCCGCCTTCTTCGTCTTCTTCTTTTCGAGGTCCATGAGGACTCTTTGGACTGATAGGCGACGTCGGCGTGTAACGTGTCCATGTCATGGGTGTCGTACCGCCGTTCTCACCAGCAACACCAGTGACGTTGCCCCTGACACCCACACCCACATCGCCCGCACCCGACTCGGCGTCCTTCTCTCCCTTCGTCTTCTTGGCCGGTTCCACACCCTCATCCTCATCGTCCTCCCCATCCAAAGCGCCCATCAACGACAACCCAATCCCCACTTCCCCATCCGAATGCACTTCCTCCTCTTCCTCGCTTCCTTTCCCATCCCGCTCCCCTTCGTCCCCCGAATCGTCCAACTGTCGACGGAACGCGTCGACGAGCGTCGACAACGGCGTCGTATCCTCTTCTTCCACCTCGTCCCACAGCCTGTCCCCACTTCCATTCCCATCTCCACCACGTCGCTCATGCGACGCGGACGATGGTACAGACGACGAGAGCGCTGCCAACGGAGACGTTCGCCCACTCGCAGCAGCCGTCGCAGCACACGCAGGCGAGGGTATCGACGACGACGCCAAGGGCAAAGGCGGTAGCGGCGAACTCGGAGGTGGCGACAGCGGCGCACTATACGGTTGACTTGCACCAAATGGAGACGACACCGACGCCGGCGAGCGCGCGCTGGACGGCGTGGACGGGCTACTAGGAGACGCGAACGCGTACTGCGACGACGCATGCGGAAACCCGGGCGAACGCACGCCAGGCGAGAGAGAACCTGAGCGTGCGAAATGCAGTTGAGCGATGACGAAAGATGTTACGACATAAACAAAAAACGACGAACCTGGAAGACCAGGGGAGCGCGTCCCAGGCGCTAACGAACCTGGAGAACCGGGTGACAGCGACTCAGGGAGACCGAGCGACACAGACGTGGGAGGGCGCGACGAGAGAGAACCAGGTAACAAGGGACTGGGGACCGCAGGAGACGTAGACGTCGACCGTGGGATTTCCCCAGACGTCGCCGGAGGCACGGGAAGCGGTGATGATGGAGGAAGACCAGGGGATGGCGCCACTCGAGGCGATTTGTTCACTCGTAGGGGCGCGACTGAAGGAGAAGGCAGGCCATTTCTACCGTCACCTATTCCCAAAGGCGGCGGAACGAGTATAAAGCCAGTTTGCGTCTCCGAACGCGTGCCAAACTTGCTCATGGGGAATGGCTTGGCCTCCAGCTCCGAGATGGACCCAACTGATCCAAATGAACCGTTGGCAGTATCGGAACCGTGTGTCGATGCGAAGGTTGTGCCCGACGTCGAGGAAGATGCTGATATTGAAGACGAATTTGATGTTGAAGCTGGAAGTACCGTATTCGACGTCGAAGAGACTGAAGGCGTTTTAGAAAACGCGGACATTGAAACAGATGGTTCTGGTGAGGCACCGTTCGCTTGCTCAACATTGCCGTACTCCGTTTCTCCAGACACATCCTTCTCGGTCTCGCCAGAGTCGACCGAATATATTGATCCCTGTCTGGATCTCGTCCGACCAGAAGCAGCGTCTGTAGTTGAGTAAACTGACGTAGCGGTCGACGCTTCCGAATAAATCGATGCCGACCCTACTGAAAAGATGGAAGCACCCGAAGTAGAGATGGCCATCTGCGGCGACTTGGCATGCCCGGATCTCATGCTAGAGGTACGAGAATCTTTGACAGTAGGCGTATGCGAAGTATCGATTACGGTCGTACTACGAGAGTCGGGAGTAGCGGCTGAGGACTGATCCTCAGAAAGGCGGGAATAAGAAGTCGAATAGGACTGCATGGATGTGTGCGACTTGGAATGAGAGGGTGAAGGCGTCCGCTTTGCCCTCGATTCTGGCCCCGAATTAGATGGTGAATCTGATGCGTGCCGTGACCTCTCTCCAGAGAGTTCTCTTCTTGAACTGCTTCCCTCGACCAAAGATATGGACGTCCTACTCTCTAAACCGCCAGCGCCGACCGTGACGCTGCCCCTCTTTGCCATGACGGGCTTCTTCAACTTGCCATAAAACCGCACATGCTTCCCAGAAAATCGGCCCACGACGCCTTCACAATGGCCCTATGTTTAGAACACAGTGCGTCAGTCGCGATTCGAGGGTAACTCCAAAAATAGCAGCATCAAGGCAGAACAAGTCACAGGTGAATAAAAAGGTGAAACGAACAACGCACCAGATAGATCCCGGGTTCGGGAAGTTGCAACAACACTGTTATGTCGTCGTCCTGCAAGATGGTGCCATGTTAGTACTACGCAGAAAAAAGTCCGATGCCACGCATTATAGGAATGTCCAACACAGTCGCCGGGTCTTTCGTGGCCCTCCCGTCAGGCACACCATCCCACCGACATAATGACCAAAAAAAGTGGACGTATCCTCCCCGATCCTGCCCAGCGCAAGGCGAGCTGTCACTTGGAGACAGCCCGGATCACCGACACCATTCCCATTCATCAACTCGGACACACGAGTCTGCGCTTTGGACATCTCGCCTCCCCACCGAACCGAAACTCGAAAAACACAAGACTCGCCTTTAAAAACATCAAGTCTTCACCCATCTCTTGGGCGATGCAATCCACGATGGCGGTACATTTGCCAATACCACCCTTGGCTGCGAATCGCGTCCACCGTGCGAGCTCGTGCGCGTCCATACCGGGTCAAGGTGAGAGCGCACGCGTGACCGACGAAAATAGGGTATTCTAGAGAGGTCCAGGACGAGAAGAGTGACCGAGTGGGCAAAATGGGGACGAATGTGACGGTCGCGAGTGCAAGGATAGTACGGCCAGTCGATGATACAGGTGCCAGAGTCCAGTTCTCTCCTAGAGGTGATCGGTAAGGCAAGACGGTTGAGGATGTCACGGCAAGAAAGCGGGCCAGACAAACGTTGGTCGTGCAGAGGGGGGTATTCTGAGAGAGAGAATGAGCGCCAAAAGAAAGAGGACGAGGACAAAATGAAACCAGGGACAAGGCCATGGCGATGTGCGAGTACTGTAACGTATCCCTTCCCCCTCGCGCCCGGCTGTGAGATCCGTACTCATTGAATAAAAAGGGCTGGGAAGTGGCAGATCCCCGGGTGTATCACCAGGCCCCCAGGTCCAGAAGGAGAAAAAAGAAAAAGGACCTGGTCCAGACCTGGCAAGGGGCCCAGATTGGCAGATGCCATGGGCAAGTCACTCACCTCGGGAACCCGGTGCGGAAGTAGACTCGGGTAGTGTTGTGATAGGCTTTTTTTCTACTCCGTACGGTCTCGAAGTTGGGAACAGAACCTTCAGGCTCCTGGAAAAGAAGGGGAGCGGTGACTTTGCTTGATTACCAAAACCACGTGCCACTAATGACCGCATCCCAAGAACATCAACAGATCGACCTGAAACTGACTCGCGTTTCACTTGAATTAAAAACAGCCCATATCAAGGCGGGCGGCGAAGCGAAAATTGCTACTTATGTACAGATAGACTTTGCCTTCTAC
>JBBPOE010000858.1:0-12320 GCA_038091295.1 Tylopilus felleus | reverse complement strand
CAGCAAGTCTACATGTGCTCGCAAACACTTTGGAATCTGCTGCTTAGAGGGGAAAGTACAGCTTCCTTCACTTCCTCAGTGGCCAGAAGAGCTTCAAAGACTATATGAAAACAATCAGGACTTTGTTCACAATATATGCCAATACAACAATACATTTGCATTCACCTCTTTGGGAGTCGAAGTGGATCGCCATACTGTACAAGGTCCTGCAGGGTCCAGCTGCTTTCCACATACATGGAGGACTATATCATCTGATGGGTAATTTATTGCCTAGGAAAAATGATGTTCCAAGCTTTGCACAGCTTTACATTCATGATCCCCATGAAGCAATAACAATTCATCAACAATGCAATTGCAATCTTGATGCAGACATTTGCGTGAGCTGAATGACATGCTGTTAAACCATCATCCCTATGTCAATCTGTTCAAGCATGCCTATCAGATACTGAATGCAAGAAATGGAGGAAACCAAAGTGATCTTCGTGTACAGTTGCATTACAATGAAGGAACTGATGCCAGAAGATATAATGTGCCAACTGCCAATGAAATCGCAGCAATTATTCCTGGAGATGGTACAGAAGTTGTCAACGAAAATCATGATATCATGTTGCGCCTTCAAGGAGATGGTTTACGATGCATTAGCCACCTTCATTGTGCATACTCCACATTGCACTATGTTTTACTGTTTCCAAAAGGTGAACATGGCTGACATCTTGGAATACAACTATGACAGAATGAAGGTAGACAAACTTGGTCAAAGAATCTTACCCAAATTCTATACTATGCTTATCGCATTCATGTCTGTCCACAAGACATTGAGCACAGAAATCTTTTCCATGGAGGACGATTATTTCAGCAATACATCTGTGATGCTTGGACTTCTGTAGAACAGTCAAACCTCACTTGGATTATCCACAACCAGAAAAGAATTCGGGCAGATCTCTATAGTGGTTTACAAGACCATGTTGCACAAGATCCCAATGTCAATCTTCAAGACACTGGCCGAAGTGTGGTTCTATCTTTATCTCACTCTGGACATCCACATTATATGAAGCAACTTCTTCAAGATTCCCTTGCAATATGTCATGATTGTCAAAAGCCAGATCTTTTCTTGACAATGACTGCAAATGCAAGTTGGCAAGAAATTGTTACTTTTGGTGATTTCACCCTCTTTTCATGCTTTTAGATCATTGTAGACTTTCTAGCGCAAAGCGCTACTTCTAACCATCCCTATTGGATTCCCCATGGTCGATAACCCTATCCACTTTCTTTCCTCGATGTTCAAGACCCTTGTGGTCGCTCTACACTTCTTTTCATTGAGTTGTGATGACTTTGCCACCATTGTGGCTGATTGTGGCTGCCAGTTGTTTACCAGTATTTACAGCCACTCAACATAAGCCTCGGAGTCCGCTGTTCTGTTTCCCTTGGTTACTCACAGTGGACTCCAGGTCAGTAGCTCATTGTTGTTCACTCAATATCATTCTTGGTTACTCACAATGGACTCCAGGTCAGTAGCTCATTGTTGTTCACTCAATATCATTCTTGGTTACTCACAGTGGACTCCAGAGTGATTCAAAGTCCCTATCCTGTGGTTATCCCACTCCCACAAGCTTTCTGTGCTTATCACAGACATTGAGAGAGAACTCGACAAACCGAGACAACCAGGAAAACATTCCTCCACCACCAGCATACGTAGCACCTAAA
Source organism: Tylopilus felleus (assembly GCA_038091295.1). NCBI lineage: Eukaryota > Fungi > Basidiomycota > Agaricomycetes > Boletales > Boletaceae > Tylopilus > Tylopilus felleus. The sequence goes on along the minus strand of JBBPOE010000858.1, from coordinate 10,616 downwards.
CCGCCAGCTGCTAAACTTACTAACCAAAGAATAGTGTTCGGAAGCCTCCCTATTCTTCCAGAACAGATTCGCATTTGCAGGAATCGATCCACAGAACTGCTGCCAAATTGACCAAGAACCCCTAATTCAGGCTTCTGTTACTACTACAACCCTGCAGACTTCCTAACTGTTGAGCAGGAAATAGATCCTGCTTCAGGAAACATGTCAGAAGGTTCCTCAGGATATCAGACCCCTGATGCTGAACTAGCTGATATTGAATAGATCTGAATTCTGTAAGCAAGCACCGGAAATTATCTAAGTCAGATAAAGAAAGATTCCAGAAAAGCATAAACTCTATTGCCAAGTGCAAATCCTCTAGTAACCCTTATTCCCCTAAGTCCGCTTACGGAAAGCTACTGAAACAAGCTTGTAAACTGAAGAAATCTATCAAGTAAGGGATCATGTTCCATGCACAACTCCAACAAGATATTTCCAACACCCTTGCCCTTGCTGGTCAAGATTGGGTGCAAGGATCAGCAGCATTGAATGCTGCTTTTGCCAACATGCTGACCTTGCTCGACAACATGGGCAATCAAGTCATTGCATTACAGACCCAGGCCATTGCCACCGCTACTGCTACAGCCAATACGGCCAAAATCTCTAAGCTATCCACAGATCCAGGACAGTTTGATGGATCTATGGCTAAGTTTGAAGAATGGTGGGACAAGGTCAAAGCATGGCAAACTGAGAATCACCTTGCTATGCCCGCCAATACCTGTTACGCTCGCTTTACTTCGCCCCTATAATATTTTGCCACACCCAGGGATCGAACTCCCAACCTCACTACAATACTAATCACTACTGATCGCTACACTCCTTATCCTAAGTATCGTCCCTGGTCTAGACTCCCACACAGCCTTATGGCTGTCCACCTCATGTTTACCTCATGGCAAACCCTTCACCATGCATATTGCACAGCCACGCATCTAGGTGCCTCATGTATTTCATCCCCACTCTATGACCCCTATCTTTGCCTCATGCTTGTCTCATGTATTCCTCATGACTCGCCTTCGTCCTATAGGGTATGATCCAGCTATCTAGACTATGCTCCTCATGGTCTCCTCATGTACTATAGCACAGGATATCTGTAGATCTAGTGTACACAAGTGTAAACCTCTAGACAGTATATAAAGCCCAAGCGCACTTGACTGGTTCTCCCCAGTCTTGTTCACTTGAAGATTTCCCATCTTCACTCTTGCCACACAAGGTCTCACCCTTTACTCTTCAGTTTGCCATTGAGTGCCACTGACAGAGGTCTCTCCCTTGCTCTAGCCAAGTGCCAGCTCTTGAGTGAGTTTGGTTGTTTCACTTGAACAAGACTTTCATTACTGATACCACGCAAGGTCTAGCAATCAACACCTCTCACATCCTCCCTATCCATGACCACTCCACACTTTTATCTTCGCCAGTGAGAAACCGTCTCACTGTCCCATTGATTGAACGGTCACACTAACCCTGTTTGGTAGTGTCGTACAAATTGGGATCAGCCTTCCTGCCGCTTTTGAGTTTGCAGTATGGAAACAAGATCGCCTACCTTTAGTCAAGGTCACTGACTACGCTTACCAGGCACCTACCCATAGTATCCTAGGATGCCCTCTCTTTGCCTCACCCGAGATCGAGATCAAACAGGAAGAGGAATCTGTCCTCCTTCCAGAGTCCTCTACTGCAGTCCAGGAATCTATAAACCTCGTATATCCACAAGTACCACCGTTCCCTCACGTTGAGGACTACCTCTGGCCAGACTTCTCTGACGACGCCGACACTTTCTTCGCACAGTTTGAAGAACTGGAGGAACTAGCCTCCTATAGGTCAGAATCACCGTGCCTACCACCCACTCCTTGTTTTGACACTCCAGTCGATCAAAGAAGAATCGAATTCTTCCAAGGTTGGGAATTGGAAGAAGGAGACTTCTGCTATGTTCTGCCACCGATTAAATCTCTATTCCCACCACAGGTTTGGCAGGAACCCCTACCTATCTCACCTCGCTTCCCACCGGTGGATCTCTTAGATCCCAGATACCACGTCCCAGATATTGAACAAGTCCATCAGGACTTCAGGAACTTTTACCCGTCACCTCAGTCCTCACCGCCACCACTTGAGGAATCCGTTGATTGGACATATGTCTGATGCTGCCTACTAGAACAAGAAATCTTTAGGTCTGGATTCTCCACTCCTCTCACTTCAAGTTTGGTCAGGATCACTTACTATCCATATAGAGCATTCGTCCTGAACCCAGTCGAGGACATTATTCAAGAGGGAATTAACTTGGGCATTGAACAGCAAGGAGATCAACACCATCGCTCGGATTCACGGGAGAGAGATGTTTCGAAGAGGTGAAGGATCTCATCAGAACTACCATCTTCATCCTCTGCCCCTTTCCCTCCTCGTTATCTTTCCCCTCCTCCTATCCCTTGTTGGCACCGAGGTGTACATCATCGCTTTGATTATCAGCACCCTCTTCTATGTAGATCAGAACACCTTATGCTCCCTGCATGTTACCACCAATAGCAAGGTATCTACAAAGTTTGTACGTAGGCAAATAGTCGAGGCATATAGAAGGGATCAGGCTGCTGCTAGAGATGAACAGTCAGAGATTGAAAGAGAACTCGAAAATCGAGAAAACCAAGAAAACATTCCCCCGCCACCGGCATACAAAGCACCTGAATTGCCAGTTTCTAACCCTACTAACCGAGCTGCTCTCAGAATAGTCTTTGGAAGACTCCCCCTTCCTGTCCTTTCTATTCCAGAAGAGATTTGTGTTTGCAGAGACGCTCTGCCAAATTGCCCGAGAACCCCCTAACCCAGGCTTTCGCTATTGATACAACCCCGCAGATTTCTTAGTCGCCAGACAAGAAACAGACGGCCCCTCTGGAAAGACATCAGAAGATCCCTCAGGTTATCATTTCCCTGATGCCGAGTTTGAAACGACCAAACTCACTCAAGAGCTGGCGGTTAAGCTAGAGCAAGGGAGAGACCTTTGTCAGTGGCACTCAATGGCAAACTGAGAAGTAAAGGGCGAGACCTTGTGTGGCGAGAGTGAAGATGGGAAATCTCCAAGTGAACAAGACTGGGGGAAACCAGTCGAGTGTGCTTGGGCTTTATATACTGTCTAGGGGTTTACACTTATGTACACTAGATCTACAGATATCCTATGCTATATAGTACATGAGGGAACCATGAGGAGCATAGCCTAGATAAGTGGATCATATCCTATAGGACAAGTGCGAGTCATGAGGAATACATAAGACGAGCATGAGGCGAGATAGGGGTCATAGAGCAGAGATGAAATACATGAGACACCTAGATGCGAGGCTGTGCGATATGCATGGTGAAGGATCATGAGGTAAACATGAGGTGGATAGCCATAAGGCTGTGCGAGAGTCTAGGCCTGGGCGTGACTCAGGCGTGACTCAGGCTAAGGGGTGTAGTGGTTGGTAGTGACTGTTATCGTAGTGAGGTTGGGAGTTCGATCCCCGGGTATGGCAAATAATATAGGGGCGAAGTAAAGCGAGCGTAACAGAGTTAGCCAACGCCGAATAGATCTGGATCTCATAAGCAAACACCAGAAATTGTCTAAGTCCAATAAGGAAAGATTCCAGAAAAGCATAAACTCTATTGCCAAGTGCAAATCCTCTAGTAACCCCTCCCCCCCTAAGTCCACTTACAGAAAGCTATTGAAGGAAGCCCAAAAACTCAAGAAATCTATCAAGTAAGGAACCATGTCTCGTGTGCAACTCCAACAAGATATTGCCAACACCCTTACCCTTGCTGGTCAAGATTGGTCACAAGGATCAGCAGCGCTGAACACCGCCTTCGCTAACCTCCTCAATACCATCAACAATATGGGAGGTCAACTTCTTGCAATGCAGGCGCAAGCAACTGCCACTGCTACTGCTATGGCCCAGATGGCCAAAATCTCTAAGCTACTCACAAATCCAGGATCGTTTGATGGATCTATGGCTAAGTTTGAAGAATGGTGGGCCAAGACCAAAGCATGGCAAGCAGAGAATCACCTCCCTATGCCCACCAATACAGACAAACCAGTTCGCGCAGTACTCTCCCGCCTAGAAGGACCCAAAGCAGGAGGCTTTGCTAGAACACGTCTAGAAATCCTCAACAGTGGAGCTGCGTACACATGGTCACAAATGTGCGGCGAATTGGAAGAACTATTCTGACCAGCCAATCAGAAGGATTGGGCACGGAAGAAGCTCAGAGAACTCAAACAAGGAAGGATGATGATCAACGAATGGATCATCAAATTCCAAACATATAGCCAATCCGCTCAACTCGACCAAGGACAACTGGTCAACATCATTGAGCAGAACATTGACCCATCCATCATTCGAAAAATTATTGAGGAAGACACTTGTCCTACTGACCCAGCTGACTATCTAGCCAAAGTATGAATGATTGGTCAAAAGAGACAACTGACCTGCTTCCTAGGAATCATGGGATTGTCCAGACAACAAGACCCCAATGCTATGGACATCAGTGCTTTAGATGCCACCTCAGACAAGGAATCCGAAATGGAAATCAATACTTTCACCAAGGGAAAAGGGAAGACCAGAACCCCTAATCGCAACAAGACACTGCTCTCCTGTTTCAATTGCGGAAAGCCGGGCCACATGGCGAAAGAATGCAAGACTCCCTGGACCAGATGCTCAGAATGCAATTGGTCTAGAGGAGGTCACAAGCCATGATGCTCCAAGGTATCAAAAATCCAACAACCACCAAAGAACCCGCCACATCTTGGAATCAGGAATTCCACGCCATTCAAGGAATGAGCTTTGATGAAGCCAAGGCCTTTTTCTACGACATGCACGATGTCGAAGACAAGGGAAAAGCCAAAGCGCTTTGATTAATCTGGGTGATCAAAGTGGCTCTCAATCTGTACATACAATCACATCTCTAAATTATAGTCAAACAGGGTCTTCAACTGGTTCGGAGCTCGCCTGGGACTCTAAACCAGCGCTTAATTCCGCTTACATCCCTATTGAAACCCCAGAACCACTGAGACACATATTGAACTGCAATATGCATAGAGACATAGTATTGAAACTCAACATTGCACCCGTAAGGCAAAACTGTTGCTTTAGCAGAATTGAAGCTCTCCTTGATAGCGGAGCTAACACCGTATTCATTGATTGGAAATGGACACGGATCAGGAAGATACTGCTATTTCCATTACCGAGCCCCATACTGGTATACAATGTGGATGGAATGCGTAACTCAGCTGGTGACATCACTCATTACACTGAAATAGTCATTGATTTCCAGGGTCATTGAGAAAAGGTAGTAGCTGAGATAACCGATCTCAGCAGGCACCAAATGATTCTTGGACACATGTGGTTGAAACACCATAATCTGGACATTGACTGGGAAACTGGTCAAGTCAGGATGACTTGCTGTCCATGGACTTGCAGAGTCTTGCAGAACAGGTCTCCCCTTGAGCAATCCATTGACACACTCGATCAAAACGGTCTCAGGACCATTCATGCAATCAAAAAGCAACAGGAACAATTGGAAATCCCAAAACCTGATCCGAAACCTGAGGATCTAGTTCCAAAGGCATACCACAAGTACCTCAAAGTCTTCTCAAAGAAGGAGTCTGAACGCATGCCCGTCCGCAAGCCATGGGATCATGCCATCAACATGGAAGACACCTTCATACCCAAAAAGGGAAGATTAATTCCCCTATCCCCTCAGGAACAGAAGGAAGTATCTGATTTCATTGAACGAGATCTTTGCTGACATGGAAGATGTCGTGGTGGTCTACATCGACGACCTACTAATCTTCACCAAAACCGACAATCAGGAAGAGCACGATAAGATTGTACTTGAAGTCCTTCAATGACTTGAAGAACATGATCTTTTTGTCAAGCCAGAGAAATGCTCCTTTTGAGTCAAGGAAGTCAAATTCCTAGGCATGACCATCTCTGCTGAAGGAATCAAGATGAACGATGACAAAGTCCAAGCTATACTAGAATGTCTCACCCCGAAAACTGTTCGCGGTGTGCACAGTTTCTTAGGACTAGCTAGCTTCTACCGAAGATTCATCAAGGATTATGCTCAGGTAGCTCATCCTCTGAATGACCTAACCAAAAAAGATCAAGCATTTGAATGGAAAGAACCACAGCAGACAGTGTTTGATATGCTCAAACAACGATTCACTACCGCCTCTATCCTCACATTCCTGGATATCGACAAACAATTCCATCTTGAAACCGATGCTTCAGACTTTGCAACCGGCGCAGTCTTATCTATCTTGAAGGATGACAAATGGCATCCCGTCACCTACTCATCGCACTCTATGTCACCCGAAGAACGCAATTACCCTATCACTGACAAAGAGATGCTGAGTGTCATCCGAAGTTTGGAAGAATGGAGACATTACCTAGAAGGTGCCAATCTCCAATTCGAAGTATGAAATGATCACGCAAACCTCCAGTGGTTCATGAAGCGACAGGATCTAAATCGCCGACAAGCTCAATGGGCACAGTATGTCTCCTGAGTGAATTTCAAATGGGTACATAAGGCCGGAGCCCAAATGGGTAAACCCGATGCCCTATCTTGCCGAGAAGATCATGCTGTAGGAATTCAGGATGATAACAAAATGGTTCTTGTCATTCCCCCTGAGCAGATCGCTTTCACCACTTTACACATAGCCACTGATGCTGATGACATCAGGAACTGCATCCGAGATGCAATAGTTCGAATCCGAGAATCAGATGTCATCACATTATGTAAGAAACACAGAATCTGTGAAGATCAAAATGAAATTCTCTTCATCAGATCAGGAAAGATGTACGTACCCAAAGACCGAGATCTCCAGATGGAGATAGTACACCTACATCACAATACTCCTATTCCTGGACAGCCCGGAACGGAGAAAATCCTCAAACTAATGCAATGCAGCTACACCTGGCCAGGAATGCCAACCCTAGTCAAGGACTACGTGTCCAGATGTGACCGCTGCACATCCTTCAAAGGATCTAACCAAGCTCTGCCTGGAAAGCTGAAACCGCTCGACACTCCACCAGGCCCTTGGAAAGAAATATCCGCCGACTTTATCACGGATCTCCCCAAATCTGAAGGGTCCAACAGTATCCTGGTAGTAGTCGATCGATTCTCCAAAGAGGTCGAATTCATCCCTTGCAACAAGAGCATATCTGCCCTCGACACTGCAAAGCTATACTTGCGCTATGTATGGAAGTATTATGGACTACTCACAGGAATTGTGTCGGACAAAGGACCACAATTCACATCGCAAGTAATGAAGGACATTTGCAAGAGGCTAGGAATTCAACCCCGGCTATCTACCACATACCACTCCCAGATAGATGGACAAACAGAAGAATCAACCAAGATCTACAACAGTACCTCCATATATTCACCTCAGAAAAGCAGGATGAATGGGTCAGTTGGTTACCACTCGCACAATTCTCATACAACACCAAGAAACAACTTAGTACAGAGAAATCACTGTTTGAAGTCACGCGATCGTATCAGCCAAAAATGGGCTTTGAGCAAAGGGCTACAAAGGCACCAGCAGCTGAGGAACTAATGAAGCAGATGGAAGAAACTCTGGAACAGGTAAAAAAGAACATAGAAAAGGCAAAAGCGCGTATGAAGCGTCAAGCAGACAAACACAGATCCCAGGCACCAGATTACGAAATTGGTGACAAAGTTTGGCTCTCCACCAAGAACCTTAAACTTACCCGAGCATCAAAGAAGCTCATGGAACGTTGGCTTGGACCCTGTGACATCACCAAGCGCATTGGAGATAATGCGCTCGAACTACGACTTCTGAGATCGATGAAGATCCACCCAGTAGTGAATATCTCACAGGTTAAACCATACAATGAATGCCTTGAAGGTCAATCCACGTTCAAACCCAGCCCTGTGCAAGTCACAGAGGACAGAGAAGTAGAGTTCGAAGTAGAGTCCATCATAGATTCTTGATGGAAAGGACGACATCTAGAATACCTAGTCCACTAGAAGGGCTATGCAGAAGAAGATTGCATTTGGGAACCAAAGGGTAACCTCTCAAACACATTGGAAGCAATCAAAGACTTCCACCACTCTAAGCCTAATGCCCCCGAACACTTAATATGTCACAAGCTGACTTTTATTCCCTGTTCGCCTATTGTGGTAAACCAATACCAGAGATTGATCCAACTTGCCTACCTTTTGATCAGCTTGATGTTGATTAACCCTGAGGTGTGCCAGGGCAAAAACACATTTATCCACTGCGATCAATTCTCTATACACTCGGTTGAGCCTTGCTCCCACAACATGCTTCCAACCCAAATGATCTCAGACTTCGCCCACTACTCCATGCTTGTCCTATATGGTCTCATCTCCTATGGAATCATCTGTTCCCCTGCCATGCCTATCATCTTAGCGATCTGGACGAACGCCCTCCTATTCATATTTATGATGTCACTCCTATTCACCATCTGGTCAATCATCATCTGCTATATGAAAACCGGAGTTCACCTTAAATGGGCTCTCTGGGAAAAGAATGAATCGCCCCTTCTCACCTTTGAAATAGAACCCACCAGACACTGGACGTCTTGGGATGACAAATGGGAAGAGGACGAACAAGCAGAAAATGATGAACCAGAGGCTGATAACATTATTGGTTGAAATGATACCCCAGGATGGGATGAAATTGCCGCCTTCAATGACGATCATTTCACTCCGGAAAATCCCGATCTTGATGGATGGAATGCTGACAAATGGGACCAGCAACAATTGAGGCACTTTTCTAGAGCAAGGGAGAGACCTCTGTCAGTGGCACTCAATGGCAAACTGAAGAGTAAAAGGCGAGACCTTGTGGCAAGAGTGAGGATGGGAAATCTCCAAGTGAACAAAACTGGAAAAAACCAGTCAAGTGTGCTTGGGGTTTATATACTGTCTAGGGGTTTACACTTGTGTACACTAGATCTACAGATATCCTGTGCTATAGTACATGAGGAGACCATGAGGAGCATAGCCTAGATAAGTGGATCATACCCTATAGGACAAAGGTGAGTCATGAGGAGTACATGGGATGAGCATGAGGCAAGATAGGGGTCATAGAGCGGAGATGAAATACATGAGGCGCCTAGATGCATGGCTGTGTGATATGCATGGTGAAGGGTTTGTCATGAGGTAAACATGAGGCGGACAGCCATGAGGCGGACAGCCATGAGGCGGACAGCCATGAGGCGGACAGCCATGAGGCGGACAGCCATGAGGCTGTGCGAGACTCTAGACCAGGGCGATACTTAGGATAAGGAGTGTAGTGATTGGTAGTGATCAATATTGTAGTGAGGTTGGGAGTTTGATTTCCGGGTGTGGCAAATAATATAGGGGCAAAGTAAAGCGAGTGTAACAGTCACTATCATACTCTACCTCATTCTATGGGAACTGGAGTGAACCTCGTTCATGTCCGTGCCAAAACCCAACTTGACCTGAAATATGGTGATGGCGACATTGCTGTTGAGCGGCAACTCTCAAATAGTTTCAGCACAGTATCCACCCGCAACCATCCACTGGCAGGAAGGACCAGGAGAGGGATCAAATTTGGCTGACGACCATATCCCCGTACCTCCAAGCAAACCAGGTCGCATGACATGCATTGCATGGCTGCCTCTCGTGACTCGTGTTCTGGAAGAACATCATCACTAAAACCTTAAGATCATGCTATACCGTTGTTTGGATGCCAAATAAGCCTAGAAAGGGTCCGCATTATTGTTTGGTTGGAACCCAATTGGAACCAACCAGTAACATTAAATCGAGTGACCCATGATCTATCCAAAGGTAGGTGGATTATCAAACCCTTATAATTTGCCTCCATGATATGTCACCCATAGAAATTAATCCATTCAGTACGTACATATGTAAGGGGTTTGTAGCCACAATAAAAGGCAACCAGTGACATTTCACTGCAAGATCAACACTGAAGATCACTGCGGGCAGAGGTGAAGATGTGCCTAATCAACAGAAGACTCACTGGAGATTTGGTTGCTTGGTCCAGCCACTGGCATATTATTCTTTTTCCGGCTGTTGTTCACCCAATGTACTGGCGCATAGTGATCACCTGGAGTAGGAACTGAGTGCTGAACATCGATCTGGTCACCCTCAAAGACATTGAGGAGACGATATGGAAGGACTTTGTCAGTGCTGGTCCCTACCCTCAGGCTACGAACACTACCTTCTCCGAAGAAGTCAATACTACTCGCGGCCAACCCTTTGCTGCCATTGGCAAGCACCAGCCCATCACTAAGGCTACTGATGCTATGTTATCCAACTCCACATAGGATTCACTTTAAAGTTGGCCCTCCATACTTGATCAAACTTTCGTGAAGTTGACAGAATACAAAGGTCCAGATTTTGATCATGATCCAAGCCAAGGTCTGTCCGCAGTTCTCATCTGGAGTTTGAAAGTTGACTCTAAAATGTTAGATCAAGTCATTGCCAAGTCCATCCTTGTTGTCCTCCCACCACTCTGATCTACAGACATTCTCATCTCCAAGTCATTGCCCTCTGATCAGAAGGCAACTGTGAAGGCATCCTACTCATCCTCTCAC
>JBBPOE010000857.1:0-12321 GCA_038091295.1 Tylopilus felleus | reverse complement strand
CAGATGTTATGGTCCTTTGCGATCTTGGCAAACAATTCTCTGTTGAGTTTGTAGCCATAAACGCGATACGGATGAGGAGGAGTGGGTGGATGCCGAGGCCGATGGGGTGGAGGCAAAACAGGCTGGGGATCCGAGTCAGCGGACTGGGGCTCAATGGGGACGGAAGTCTGGCTGGCTGAAGGTTGTTGTTCTGACCTGGAAGAGAATGAGCACAGAACTGGAGACCTTTACTGAAACTCACATGGTATGCAACAAGTTGAACAACAAGCAGTACTAGTGGTACAGTAACACTCGCGACGTGCTATTGTTCGCGTGTGTTGAACTGTGTTCACACCCCGATCGTCAGTGATGTCATGGTGGACTGACGCGTCCGAAGAGCCAAATGCGTTACTTACTGGAAAGAGCGTCGAACCCCATGTCGTAAGGACTCCACGAAACGCTGCGCTCTTCGCACCAGTCATCTCAACTGGCGCCTTCACTCCGCCCGTCCACTCCTTCCTCGATCTCTAACGTTCTGGAACCAGTGGAAGACCACTCATCATCAATGTGAGCCAGTGAGCTAAGTTTGACGCGCTCGTTGTCTGTTCCATCCCGGTTTAGCGCTGAAGTTACATAAACTCTAGCCTCAGCGACACCATCTTTTTTTCCAGCTCCTGGCAGGAAAATGATTGCGTTCGCATGAAATGGAGAAATGGCAGAGATTCCTCTGATAATCATTCGTAGTATGCCTTCACGCGAGCACAAAGCAAGCCGTTGGCGTTCCCGAAAGCCTGTCATGCATGGTTGCTTCATCCCAGTCTCGTTACAGCTACCGAGTCCCGACAAAAATGGTTCAGACGGCTCGTGAAGCATGCGTGGAACAGTTGTGGGCAAGCCGAGGACGAGATACACGAGAAGTTACAACTGCGCTGTACTGGCAATCGTACCCCCCAGCCTGAGATTGGGGTGAGCTGCTGGCATCTAAGTTTCTCTCCTGTGGAATCAAGTGCAGCATAGACATATGTTGTCTCATAGGCGGTCTGGCCACCAGACTACAATAAAACTGTGATGTGAAGCGCTGGAACAAGACCGCGTGTTCGCGTCGTAGACCAGCCTCCGTTCTCTGGTACGATCATGCTCCAGTCCACGTACTACAAGCTTACCCTTCCCTGTGCAAGATTTGAGGTTCGACGGTCTCTTTCTACTCGAGTCTCGTCTCCCACCAGATGCATCCCGCACTCAGCATACAAGAGATACTTTTCATCATGTTTGTCCGCCGGGTCTGGACTCTGAATGCGGACGATCAACCACAAAGTAGTTATTACTGATTTCAGTGATCTGGTTGCTCTGGTGGAGTGCCGTGACCATTGGGCATTGGGCAATCGTCGTCCGAGTCTGGCGATACGGATCGATTGACGGTGTTGGAATACATGGCTAAGTATGATATTTAGAGGACGTCATTACACGACTGAGGAAAGGAACAAGCTCCCCAGTGAGACAAAGATCGACTTAGAGGTTGGCGATACGCGTAGTGTACTCCACGCCGGATGCTCGACGCAACGACATCGCAGGGGAACTTGTCGACAACTTGTCGACGGGCATTTGTGATTACGAGAGGCCAGATGGCCAACCGATAGTGGTTGACCACAGCGCATCTTGCATCTTGTACAAATCAATTGCTGTTCTATCATACAAACGGATGTTTAGACGACCTCCTTCACGACTGAAGAAACGACTAGTCGGCTCTTAGCGGGGACTATAGAAAGAAAATGCAATCAGTGCTGTGACGGTATCAGGAAAGAAAACACGAACATGGGGGGTATTGTGTCCACTGTAGGTTTATACCAGCGAGGCTTCTCTTCCGTGCCCAGCATTTCCATCCATATCGGCACCCGACTGGCTGCTCGCTCAAGTTTCTTCCGATTCCAATTCGTCGCTAGGCAGATACAGATGGAGTATCCGTATTTAGTGTCCAACGGGTTGTCAACGGCATGGATTTGGAATCCTGGTAAGCGGAGGGTGAGGTACCCAAGAACACCGCTTTCGATCGCGCCTGTACCCCAGTGTGGTTTCCCGATGTTATGGTCCTTTGCGAACTTGGCAAACCATTCTCTGTCGACTTTGTAGCCATAAACGCGATACGGGTGACGGGGAGTCGGCTCTCTCGGACATACAGCACGGCGAGGTGCAACGGATTGGGGCTCGGAGTCAGCAGGTTGGGGCTCAGCGGGGGCGGAAGGCTGGTTGGCTGAAGGCTGTTGTTCTGACCTGGAAGAGCATTATGAATTAGCGCAGACAACTTTGACGGTTCTCACTGTGACTTACATGATGGTGGGGTGCGACGCAGAACTCTCAGAGGGGAGTGTCAGGATGAGAGGGCAGTACTTGTAGTCGTGTTGAACAATGGTATCATGTGACTGCGCCACTTCTCCTTGTCCGTGTTATCACGCTACAAGCTCCATGGCCAATCGTACGGACTTTCGTCTTCCTGGTTACACCCTACACCCCCTCGCCGAGCGCAAGTGTCTACTCTCCTTGCTCACTGCCTATAGCAAGCAGTGGAACCCTCGCAATTTGGAGCACCCGTGGTATGAACCTTGGGGCCAGATCTTGGCTGCTCTTGTGGCTGAGCACCCTGCATTCTCCGTCGCTCCTCAACCATATCTTTGGTACGACGCATCCCTTTCATTTCAGCCGCACACTACACCTGGTCCCGACTACCTCATGTCTACCAATGATGAAGAACTGGACGATCCCGTAGATGGGGTTGGAAACGACACGTTGGACTCAATTTGCACTCAATCTGTTTCCTCCCACAATGATCGTACCCGCATTCCTGATTTCGTGATCACTCGCAAAGTCTCGTTCCCACGACCGGAGAACACTAGCCACTTCTCCCACCTCTCTCGAAGGGTCACCTATGTTGGCTTCCCATTGCTCGCCGAGCTCAAGCGTCCTGGCCATCGTTCTGACGATATTGGATTAAGCTTGGACAATGTCAGATTCCAAATGGCACTTGCCCGTGGCCAGCTCTCCAAGCAAGCTTCGCACCTCTTCAACATGTACCCTCATCAGGACTCCGTCATTCTCATCGCCATTGCCGGATTTTGGTGGTCGTACTCCATTTATTCTCGTCAGCAGATGGAGGATAATCCCCCCCTTGCTGGGAAGGCAAACGTCGATGAAGACGAAGAAGATGACTTGCAAGAAGTGCCGGACCCATCTTTTGATGATCAAGATGGCATTCACCGGAATTCCGCGCAAGAGCCATCCAACTCCGATGACGATGAGGCAGCCAAGTCGCTCCAGGATCAGCTTCGCGATTACGGCTTTGCCCTCCGTAGTCTCGGGGACATGCATGACGAAGCGAAGTTCCATACCATACTGCCCGAAGGCGAACTCAGGCTTATTGACGACGGTGAATGGTCTGATTACTTGCTGTACGGAACTGCGTCATCAAATCAGGTGCTGAGCTTGATTCTCGACCGGTTGCGGGATGTGGTACGCTACCACTATCGGGGGGAGAGAGGTTAGACCATTTTTTTGCAAAGAAATCCAGCGCAACTTTTTCTTCTGTGCTGCTTCTCGACACGTATTACGAAAATTGGCAAAGTAATGTACTTGTAATGTACGATTATCCTGCTGAATGTTGTTAGCTATGAATGATCAATTGTTATCATTTGTCTATCTACGCCGTACTAGTTACAGCTGGAACTTGTCTGGAGCGTATATAAACACAATATTGATCTGTACATGTTCTGGGAGGGTGGCTTCTATTCCCATTTGACGATGACATTCCCTCTAGCGTAGCGGGAAATTGGCGGACGAGCTCGCCCAACGGGAACCGGTCTTTATTTTCGTAACTGTTTCGAAGCGAATGTCAGTGCATTAGATCCTCGCGCTGTTTCCTCCTCATACTCGATGACAGAAGTTAAATACTCAAGGTACAGTGGCAGGCACGAACCGAACGGGTATAGGGATTAGGCACATACCACTGAGGTTTCTCTTCCGTGCCCAACTGTGACAGCCTGCCACCTTGGCAGCCTACTGGCTACCCATTCCAAAAAAAATTCCGATCCCGATTCGACGCGATTGCGAGGTAAAAACTGTACCCATACTCGGTATCGGACGGATTGTCGACGGCAGAAAGCTGCATTCCAGACAAACGGAAGGTGAGGTACCCAAGGACTGCATTTTCGATCACACCTTTGCCGCAGTCTGGTCGACCAATGTTGTGATCCTTTGCAAATTTGGCGGTTCACTCTTGGTTGAGTCGTAAATGCGATACAGGTGAACTCTAAGAGTTCTAGGATCGTGCAATAATCAATTGCCTGTTGGGGCTCAGTGGGGTTGGGGGAGAAGGCTGTCGTGACCTGGAAAAAAGTGAGCACAGAGCTGACAGGTTGCTCCCCGAGACTTACATGGTGGTTGAGAGTAGAGTGCAATCGTGGGGATTCTGAACAGAGTGCGAGTATATATACTCGCGACGTGCTATTGTTCGCATAGAGTCCGCGCACGTCACATAGTCGAACCAACACGTCAGGGAAGGATGAGCACGGAAGTGGACGCGTTTCAAAGACGATTGTACTTACCAGCTTCACGGACGGCGTGTCTGAAGACACGAATGCTGAGTAGGTATTAGACAAGATGGTTAGATATCTTGCAAGGGGGCCAAACTGCGCGCGTGGATCGGATGGCATTGACTGAATAGGTATGAGAATTTCTGGCCTTTCGTCTGTCTGCGGGTCGAACCAAGTGACGGTGAGCGGTGAGGCGATAATATCGAATTACAACAACACGACTCCGAAAACCACCTAGATGGGATTTCCGTCCACATCGACTGATTTTAGTATATGCGAGTGGAAGTTGTTCGATCCTATTTGCCAAATCCGTCAAGTAAGTGGATGATGAACCCTATCTTTGGCGATCCGCGGGACTCTGATTTTGACGGGAACTATAGGAAGTCAGAGGTGCGGTGTAAATGTCCTGATGGTCTGAAGTCGCGTCCAGTATAACACGTAGGTAGGTAGCCAGGTCCCAACGGTGGTGAACGGTTCGGATTGGTATGTGCTTGCGTGAAGAGATTGGCGACGTGCGTGATGTTCAGCTTGGACACCAACTGCACGTCTGGATCTATTGGCATTCATTGAACAGATAACGGGACTCCTCACGCTCCGATACGCTGCGGATCGAGCTGCGTGGTCTCTTGTGCACCAGGACATGGAGAGATCCCATGACTGGACGCGTAGATTCCAGTCGCATCTATCAATGAAGGACCTGTTGAGATGTATCAACACGACAAAAATACTCAGATGTACGTGAAGCTGTTTGACCCTGCTCGTCGAGTCAGTCAAGTATACCGAGTCACGGACATGATAGACCTAATTCCAGCATGCGCGTTTGTTTGGCTACTCCCTTAGACTCCCAAGTTTGAATCAAACACTTCCTGGCACGTGATCACCCTCGCGTCTCGCGTCTCGACCGGCAGTCCGACTATACTCTCGACCAACTCTCCAACGCCTTGCATACTTCCCACCATGGCGACCTCGCAAGCCCCGACCCGTCAAGCCATCACCCTCAAAGGCTCCACCAACCTCGTCACCGAGTTCTTCAAATACGCAGCCAACACGTACGTCTGTCACTCCCAGTGCGGAACGCGTAACCCTGGACATCGGACAGGATCTTGTTCCAGCGGGGCGTATACCCTTCGGATGACTTTCACATGGTCAAAAAGTACGGTCAAACAGTGCTCGTCACTCAAGATCTCGCACTCGAAAACTACCTCGATCGGTGCGTGGCGTGGCTCCGCGCAACTCCCGACGCTGACTTGCTCCACTCACACAAAGCATCCTCAAACAGGTCAACAGTGCGTCGCGTCTCAGACTCGCTTTCGGGCGCCCATCTCACATGATTTTTTAGAATGGCTCCTGACAGGATCCGTCACTCAACTCGTCCTCGCCATCATCTCCAAAGACACCCGCCTTCCCCTCGAACGCTGGGTCTTTGACATCAACCTCGTGGAACCCCCCGCAGACGGCTCAGAACCGTACGTCCACCCCATGTAAGCGCGCGTTTCGCGAATAACGTGACCCCAGACCACCCCCAAAGCCAGAGTCAGAGATTCAGGCAGAGATTCGTTACATTCTCAAACAAATCGTCTCTACCGTGACGTTTTTGCCTATCATCGACGATCCGACCGTCTTCAATATTTTGGCCTATACGCACGACTCGGCGGACGTGCCCGCAGACGAGTGGGTAGACACCGATCCGCTGGCGATCGAAGCGAGCAAGAGTCAACAAGTCAAGCTGCGCAACTTCAGTACCGACGTGCATCGCATAGAAGCCATGGTTGCCTATCGGTATGAAGGGTAGGACGTCGTCTTTATCGATCAACGTTTTGTTATCACGCTTGATTGATCTCACGTCTGTAAAGTTTGGTGGTGATAGGATACTGCGTGCCACTAAATATATAGAGAATCCGGCCAACACGATTACAGGGAGAAGAAACGCTTGCAAGGCCATCAACTTATGGTCATGAAAGACTTGCCACAAACACTGCAACCTCTGTCCAATATCCTTGCTGGACGCAGGTATCATCTGCATACAGGCTTAGTTGTGAAGACACCAACAGACATTGGAGGGACATACTATGGGATCCAACCGGAAACTCTACAAATTTGGACTTGCCACGCCCAACTTCCGTCACCTTGGGTTCACCATCTGGCTGAACCTTGCTGCCTTGCCGTCGAGCGATAATCTCCCACAGTTCTTGCATATGCTCGCGCGGAACGACCTCGTCCCGAACACCGCTCAGCATCAGAATGGGCGTACTCTTGGGGATAAACGGTATCTTTGACGCAGAGTCCCATTTTTGATGACACAAGAACGTCAGCGGTGAAAGGAGTGGAAGGGCGTGCGGAACTAGTCGCGGCAGGTTCATGAACGTGTTCTCAAGAATGAGCGCAGTGATCTGTCAAAGGTTTCGATGTCAAACGCTTAGAAATAGGTGGGAAAACAGACCTTGGAAGGATTCCGGCTGGCAAGGTGAATCGCTACTGCACCCCCGATGGACTGCCCGTACAGGATCTAGCAGCGAGTCCATAAACCCCGATGGAGCATGGGAGAGTGAGATGAACGTACCAAGGGTGTTTTCTGGAGATAAGGATGGGATGTCACGTAGTCGAGGGCGGTCTGCGCGTCTATAGATAGACCTGGTGGAGTGAGAAGTCAATTCGAGACTCGGTCCACCATGAAATGGATCCCACCGGTCTCTGAGGGTGAGCCCTCGGAAAGGCCGTAGCTGCACAGAATGAACATAGAAGCAGGTGATAGGGGACCATGGGCACGCACCCTCGGTAAGACAACATGAGCACATTGCAGCGCATCTTGACGAAAAATATTCTCGCCAAAGGTATCCGATGGCCATGATTACCGCCATTGCCATGGAACATGATCACGGTCGGTCGCGTCGCCGCAAACTATCCCGCACCAGAACCAACGATGAGCGTCACGCGCGCACGGGACAAGTCGGGAAGCCTACGTCTTCATTGGATTGGTCCTCTGTCCAATCCACTTGCATGGCGTGTGTATGCGTGATTTCTTTGCGCTGCATGAGCAAGTAGGAGCGCAACGTGATACCGTCTTCGGTGCGCAAGGTAAGGTCTTCGTAGACGAGACCGTACTTGGACGGCACGTCGACATCTGGTGGGATTACGAGCTGTACCGAGGGTGGGTAAGGGATAGGACGGACCTGTGCGAGAGCCTGGAGGGAAAGCAGAGGGATATATGAGGTAGTTTTGGCCATAGTACAAGAGACCACATCCTGCACGGCGTTGAGCGGATATCGTGGCATGGTGAGCAATACGCACCTACTGTGGTCACGCCGGCCGCCGTCGCGAGTGCGCCCTACAAGGGTCGTTGTAGCGTGTTATTTGGTTTAGAAATTGGCTGACCTTTGCGAAGCTCTCGAGGGAGGGGATGTACTTTGACATGTCCGACATTGGAGGGAAGAGTGTTTGTCCGTGTTTGCTCGCGAATGATGGCGAACATGTTTGTCCGTGTTTCAAGTTGACCGTGACATGGACACCACGACCAATATCATCTTGAATCCTGCCCACGGCGTTCGTGGCGCTCAGATTATGTCTGAACCGTCGCTTCTCTGCAACAACGATACCACACGACTAGCTACCTCCTGGATCACCGACTCTCTCAATCGCCGTCGGCGGTCAACTCGATTGTGACGTGTCCAATCAGCCACAGTGACAACGCGCGGAATGGCGGCTGCCACCGACAACGCCTTCGGAAGCGACGCTCGACATATTGGCCATGGGTGACTTCCCGTCAGGATTTAGAGACGAGTTTCTGTAAATTTGAGCCGTAAAAATGGCAACTCCTTCCAAATATGGAACGAACCATATGGTTCATGTCAGCAGCTGTCGTTGCACACCGTCCGTAAATCCAAGAATCTGAGGAGGGGTCCTACCCCCCTCTGTAAAGGTCTGTAAAACTCAACCTGCCCTTTCATCTCTTTTCGTGCTATTTCTGGAACTTTCAGGGCTTAGTTCGACAGAACCTGCTGCCAGTCAGTAAGCAGAGTCGAAGTCACTCGAAGTACGGACCCTTGACCCAATTGCCGCGGACAATCCATCCCCCTCACTTACCGTATTCACGAGCAGTGCACCATACTCCAAGTCTTCCCATGGTTGCTGCTTCCAGATCAACGGCGCGTCTTGAGACGAAGAAATCCCGCCGATAAGTTGGCGCGATTGTTCGTCGTGGCCGTGGTGTTAAGCGAGAATATGTCAAGGCTCTCCGCACAGCCCAAGGTGTTTCAGTCAGGATTGACAAGTTAATCATGGCCCTTCAGGAACGACCATCATGTGCATTCCTTCTAACCGAGGCTAATGCTGGCCAATGTTGTCGTGCTCCGCACCTAATCTCGGCTCCAGATCCATGCCGGAGTTTGAAGATTTTCCAAAACGAAAACCACACTGGGGTTCTAGGGCACACTGCGCGACTGGACCGAAAACGGATTTTGACCCCCGACCTGACAGGTAACAGTTGACAGGTAAGGAGCGCGCGTGTCCTAGAACGTCGGGAACGAGACTACTCCGCACCGTGTGTTTCGAGCACAACATCTGACTAAAGGAAGTAACAGACTGTCAAGAAAATGGCATTAATGTCCCTCTAATGTCACTGCGTGTACGATCTCAAGGACGGCGCTTAGGAAAGAAAAAGAAGGAAATTTAAAAAAATCATTGGTTTGCTTGAAACCCAGACAGTTTCCGAGGCTATATAATCCTGTCCGAGAGCTGAACTCCTCCTTCATCGACTTCTTGTCATCTTTTTCTCGCCTCGCCACCTCACCAGACATCCCTCACAATTGTTTCAAACAATGCGCTCCTCCGTTGTTGCTTTGATCATTGCCGCTTTGGCTGTCTTCACCAGCGCTGCTCCCGTCGCTCTCCCCGAAAACCTTGACGGCGGTGAGTCCATCATTAACCTCTTCAATGCCATCGCCACTAAACTTGTCCAAGCTAATGTCGGCAGCGTACTGGGTGATGTCGGATCGGGCATTGACCGCCGTGATGTCGACACGATCAAGAGTGAGCTTGGTGATTTCACAAGCAAATATAACATCGGCAACCTCTAAATATGTGCGTCTTGTCTGTTTTTCACGTCTGACCGCGACATTGCATGCTCACGTTGTCATCCCACCCGACCCGCATCCTCATACGTGTATATGTAGGGTCACATTGTAATGCCTTGCATCTTTTGCACGAATAAACTGGATGCCTATTTCATCTCTATCATTTCTTTTTTCTCGAGTTCTCCGGGTCGGCGCTATTTACAGGTGCATAGCTGTAGCTTCGAAGGCTTTTGAACGCGAGACCGTCGAGCAACAAGGACGGTGGGCGTGTTTACAATGACATAGTATTTCTGGTGCACCTCCTCAAGGACCTGAACGTCACTGAATGTGCCTAAGTAAAACACGTTTGAAATGTTTGAGTGTCCAACTAAAACTTGGATGGTTGCGGATACCGATATCCGCTGTCCATACCCAAACCTCTTTCTATGTAGTCCTTCCGTTGCATTGGACTGATCGTCGAGAACGTCGCAGCAGCGATGCACATGTCGGAATGCCTAGTGCCAATCTAGATGGTTAAATGTCGCAGTTCGACTTGGTAGAAATTTTCTGATCCTTCCATCCTGAATGCTTGGACTCTCCGGGGTTTGACCATGTTCGTTCGCTTGCGCAGGCCTACATCTCCCAAACCTCTATTGCCCGATCGATCGAATGAGGAACTGTCGCGTACATTGGTATAAACACCCCACCCATGACAGTGTCCTTCAAGTCGCCGGAAAGCCCGTCTTCACGGGCTTGGTTGAGGTTGGTAACGCGCGGGAGTATCCCTATCCATTGTCAACGTCAATGTGACATCTAATCACTACAGTCTTTACCTACATAATTGCATAACATTCCTGTGTATCCACGTCGTCTGTTTTCTGGGTCACTCAGCTCATCCATGGTCAAACCGAACGACGGACCTACAATGCTTCTTTGTGCGACCATTGGAGACAGGCAACACAGCTCCCCCATGTTCAGGAATTGCTTGTCCTAGGTCATTCAGTTCGCCAAAGGATGTGAAACGAATCTGAAACAAGTGGCAATGTTGGTTAGATAAGCAGGATTGTCAGGGTGACCGTGAAGAAGGAAATCAACAGCATTTCCTGTGAATCGAGATTGCGCCCTCGATATCACTTGGCTCCATAAGGCGCTCGAAACGGGTTCTGAAGGAGGTGCAGAGGTTGTTAAGACGGAGGTGCTTATTAGGGTGCGCATTGGAAGTCAAGCCAACAGCATCCCTATGCTTCAAAACCATGGCGATCGAATCGATGCGATAACGCCACACCGATATCTCCTAGCCCTACCAATTTCTGATTGCCTGTTGCGGGTTGGCCGGATCACCAAACCGTTCGAAACGTCGCAGCAGCTAAATCCACGGGTGCTCATCCTTCAAGAGTGAACACCGTTTCTTCATTCTCGCCTGTCAGCGTTCAAGTCGCAGAGGCCGAGGAAGAGGATACATGCTTTGGTCAGTCCTGCAGAATCCGTCAGTTGGGATCCTTGTGAGATTAGTAATTAGACTAGAAACCGACAGCCAGGGCACTAGACGGCAACTCAGACGCCCTTGATTGATGTCGTGCTTGAAGCACATGTCCCTGGAGCACTTCGATGCCAGTTTCCAACCCAGCAAGACGAACCTTCTCCACGTGTACATAGTCACGGAGCCTGACCAAGCGTTGTGCAACGAACCTTCTGTCGTCCATGACGATCGCTGCGTTGACCTGAGACTGGCATGGATGGAACTCAACGTTAATCCTGCATTGACCAGGTCAGCTCCGTACAACGTCTGTTGAATAATGAGGCTCAGATGAAGTTCAACTTGCAAGACATACGTGTTCCGGCATGGCACGGGGAGATCGATCGGCTAGTGGTAGATGCGTGTATTTAATGGTCCTGGGCCTGCAACGGAACGTTACTGAGGCTATCAGCTGGAGCAGACGAGTCCCGTGGGCACTCTCGCTACCATCCATCTTGCAAGCTTGAGTTGAGCCACTCGCGTCTAAGATGTCCAGGTCACTTCAAAGTTCAAGTTGGTTTTCCCAGAGCGCCTACTAGTAAAACCTTGGCGGCGACTCGCGTGTCGGATTTATAAACTTCTTCGTACAGCCACAACCACTGGCAAGTCACCATCAACCTAATCATAAAACCTTCAAGAGTCAAGGACTCAAGGTTATTATTGCACAAGGTCGCCAACGTTGTTCCAGTATCCAAGTGAGCTGATGGAGAACATGCCGTTGGAGGAAGGCGGTGTTCTTCACTGCCTTGTCAGGGTTGGCAGCCAGGTGGTGTTCAAGTTGCATGCTCAATGATGCCGTGGTCACTCAAAGCAACGATGACTTTGTACTAACGTAGTCTCGGGGATAAGAGGGCACTAAACCTGATTAGCCAGGATGCGATCCACGGAGACGGAGAGCATTCAAGCCTGTTAAGCGAAGACGATTACGCAAAATGGGAAAACAAATGGGAAAAACTCCCGCTGGAATGATAATGCGACCGGCGGGTCCAGGTGTACCGATTAACGGGGAATTTGCAAGGTAATTCTAATCCGACAGACATTCCCATCCGTCAACTTGTAACATGTACAGTTGTTGAAAGCTATGACCGGAGATCCCTTTGAACTTTATTTGGGAAGGTCGCGTTTTTTCCAGGTAAGATTTAAATTGGATAGATCGAGATTGAAGTTGACACTAATACCGCACGCGAGTTCAGGCGTT
>JBBPOE010000856.1:0-12325 GCA_038091295.1 Tylopilus felleus | reverse complement strand
ACCCAAGCGCACTCGACTGGTTTCCCCCAGTCTTGTTCACTTGGAGATTTCCCATCTTCACTCTTGCCACACAAGGTCTCGCCCTCTACTTCTCAGTTTGCCATTGAGTGCCACTGACGAAGGTCTCCCCTTGCTCTAGCTTAACCGCCAGCTCTTGAGTGAGTTTGGTCGTTTCAGATAGTAACTGGCGGAACATACGAGGAGGTGGGGATAAAGGGTGGAACTGGCATGCGAGCTGGCTGATAAGGTGTTGGTGGGGCAATATTGCCAATTACTGGTGGTAAGAAGGAGCGGAAGGCTGATCCAGTGAGAAGAAACTTTGCTATGTCCATGACATCATTCATGGGGTATGGATTGTCCAGATGGACATCCTGTTTATCGATTAGTAAGCATTCACAGATTTTTTTGTTGTAAGATGCGGGGAAACCCGTCAAGGTAGAGGATGTTTCGTTCTGTATCTGCTAGTTTCCCATTGGCTAATAGTACTGCGGATATTTTCCGAAATGCTCAGGTATACTCCCCGAGTTTGTCCTGGTTACACATATTTCTCCTTTGGTAATCCTGTACCAAATACTGAACATCACTGCAGCTATATCTGTTGGTCCCTTTGCAGCCAGGATACATTTTTTCAACCGCGGTGACAAAAGCATCCCAGTCTGCCAGAACCGCTGTTGCTTCCGGCAGCATTTGCCATACTTCGGCTTTGTCCAAGACAGCGTAACGAAGGGCCACTTTTATCTTTTGTTCTATTGTGATTACAGCTGCGTTGCCGAGAAGCTCGATATCCTCTAGATAGCGCGGGAGCTCTGAAGGTGTTTTCCCATCCAATGTGGGCATGTTAGGGGTTCCATGGAGAGGCATCTGAACAGAGACAGGGTTGGCCATGTGTGGATGCGGATTTATTGGAGGGTTAATAGGATGGTTGGTAACGGGTGCGGGAGACAGCGAGTTTAACGAAACAGTTGTGGTCATGAGAGTCGATGTGGTGAATCCGGAGGGAAGGGAATTTGTAATGACTACAATTGGAGGGACGCTAAGTTCAAAGAGACAGGATAGTGATGGCGATGATGTAGTTTCCGAAGGTGTTGGTGATGAATCCAAAGGTTCAGATGATGAAGGCGATGTAGATGGGGTAACTGAGGATAGTGGGCTTAGCTTGGGTGAGCGATATCTAGAAGAGGAAGGGTTCTGCTGTGGGGTGGAGAACATGAGTGCAGCGTTTGCAAAGGACGAGTCAGCAGATTCGAGGGTAGGTGAAAAGAGACGGTTATGAAGGGCTTGTTCCAGGGTAACTGGAATGAAGAACTTGGATTCAGTTGAAATATCTATGTAGATGATGAAGGTTAGTGAGGAGATTTTCGATCTCTAAGCATTCTGGTGTTGGTCTAAGCAATCTTCTCTGTAACCTTTCAGAACCCCTCACAGTGGGCTCCAGTTGTGGTGATGTAAAGTTGGTTGGTAGTGAGGTCCTGAGTGAGTCCTGAGGAAGTCAACACAACAATTATTTATGAGAAAGTGGGAAAGCGAGTATGACTCGTCCCAAGAGGTTTGAGGTAGGTTGTTTGAGCGAGAAGGGGTGGTTGAAGACAATCTGAAAGTGAGAGGGAGCTTCCAAAGAGAATCTGGAAGCTAGGTGAAGTGGATGGTGACGCGGATGGTGAATCCGAGAGAGATTTGGATCCGGATTCGAGTGGAAGGTGTTGAACGATGATGAAGACCTTCAGAAGACTTAAGACGACAGAGAGGCAGAAGGGAGATATATTCTAAGTTTAAGGACAATGTTTTATAGTCCAGGGCAAATTCTGAACTTGCCTAACGACGAAGATGTGAAATAGTGAAAATAAAGTTGAACTATAAAAAAAAACTTCAAGGGCGACCACAGCCTTATGGACTGTGTAGCTACAACTGGGAAGTGGGTTGAGAGGCTGCATGTACAGGTACAAAGGTCGTAGGTGAGAGGGTAAAAACCCTACAACGTCTAGCAGCTCTGGACCACACTAATGA
This sequence comes from Tylopilus felleus, assembly GCA_038091295.1. NCBI lineage: Eukaryota > Fungi > Basidiomycota > Agaricomycetes > Boletales > Boletaceae > Tylopilus > Tylopilus felleus. The sequence goes on along the minus strand of JBBPOE010000856.1, from coordinate 10,321 downwards.
GTCTGAGAAGGTCTAGGTTGACTTATTGTCGTAACTCGACTGCTATTGGTGTGTGTATGGATGGAAGGGCTTTGAAAGCAAAATGGAAGGGTTAGAGGAGCTTCTGCTCATAGGGGAAACATTCATAGAGAATCCACTGATATCTCGGACTCAGAATCTATCCGGAATGTTCGAATATGTATGGAAGGTCTTGGATCACACTCGGATGGACAGGGGACTCAATGGAATTCTTGGAGACAATGTCAGGCAGCTGTGGGACATGGGGAAAAGGCCGTTTGCAACCATAGGGAGCTACCAGCTCCTACACCGTATTGGCCATGGCAGTAGCAGTAGCGACGGCTTGTGTTTGCAATGCAATAACTTGATTGCCCATGTTGTCGAGTGAGGTCAGCATGTTGGCGAAAGCGGCATTCAATGCTGCTGATTCTTGCACCCAATCTTGACCAGCAAGGGCAAGGGCATTGGAAATATCTTGTTGGAGTTGTGCTCGGGACATGATTCCTTACTAGATAGATTTCTTGAGTTTACAAGCTTGTCTCAGTAGCTTTCCATAGGTGGACTTAGGGGAATAAGGATTACTAGAAGATTTGCGCTTCGCAATAGAGTTTATGCTTTTCTGGAATCTTTTTTTATCGGACTTAGATAATTTCCGGTGCTTGCTTACGAAATCCAGATCTATGGAATATCGGCTAGTTCGGCGTCAGGGGTCTGATAGCCTGAGAGACCTTCTGACATGTTTCCTGAGGTGGGATCTGTCTCCTGCTCAACAGTTAGAAAGTCTGCGGGGTTGTAGCAGTAGCGGAAGCCCGGGTTAGGGGTCCTTGATTGATTTCTGCAGATCGATCTCTTCGGATGTGAATTTGTTCTGGGAGAGTAGGGAGGCTTCCAAACACTATCCTTGTGTTAGTGGGGTTAGCAGCTGGCGGTTCAGGTGCCACGTATGCTGGTGGCGGAGGGATGTTTTCCTGATTTTCTCGGTTGTCGAGTTCTCTCTCAATGTCTGACTGTCTGTCCTCAAATGCAGCTCGTTCACGTCTATAGGCCTCTACTAGATCCCTTTGTACAAACTTTGTAGTTACCTTACAGTTGGCAGTAACGTGCAGGGAGCCTAAGGTATTCTGATCTACATAGAGGAGGGCGGCGATAACCATAACGATCAGGTACGCCCCGATGCCAACAAGGGATAGGAGGAGGGGAAATAGGACGAGGAGAGGAAGGGGTGGAGGATGAAGATGATAGTTCCGATGAGATCCTTCTCCTCTGTGAAACATGTTCCTGCGGTGAATGAGAACGACGGCATTGATTTCCTTGCTGTTCAATGCCCAGGTTAATTCCCTCTTGTATAAGGTCCTTGACTGGGTTCGGGACGAATGCTCTATGTGGATTGTGAGTGATCCTGACCAAATCTTGAAGTGAGGGGAGTGGAGAATCCAGACTTAAAGATTTCTTGTTCAAGTAGGCGGCATCGGATGTATGTCCAATCAACAGGTTCCTCAAGTGGTGGCAGCGTAGGTTGAGGTGATGGGTAAAAGTTCCTGAAGTCCTGGGAGACTTGTTCAATATCTGGGACGTGATATCCGGGATCTAAGAGGTGTACTGGCAGGAAGCGGGGTGAGACAGGTAGAGGTTCCTGCCAAACCTGCAGTGGGAATAGAGGCTCAACCGGTGGTGGAGCATATTGGATGTCTCCTTCTTCAAACTCCCAACCTTGGAAGAATTCAATACGGCGTTGATTGACTGGAGTGTCGAAATGAGGGGCGGGCGGTAAACGCAGTGACTCTGACCTGTAGGAGGCTAGTTCCTCCAGTTCCTCGAACTGTGTGAAGAAAGCATTGGCGTTGTCAGAGAAGTCTGGCCAGAGGTAGTCCTCAACGTGAGGGAACGGTGGTACCTGTGGGTATACGAGGTCTATCGAACCCTTGACTAGAGTGGGGGATTTGGGAAGGGGAACAGATTCCTCCTCTTCCTTGACAATAAGCTCTGGAGAGGTGAAGAGAGGGCCTCCTAGGATACTCCTGGTTGGAGCCTGGTAAGCATAGTCAATAACCTTGACTAGAGGTAGGCGATCTTGTTTCCGTACCGCAAACTCAAAAGCAGAGGGGAAGGCTGATCCCGATTTTTACAACACTACCGATCAGCAGTTAGTATGACCGTTCGATCAATGAGACAGTGAGACGGTTTCTCACTGGCGAAGATAAAAGTATGGGGCGGTGGTGGATAGGGCGGATGTGAGAGGTGTTGATTGCTAGATCTTCCACGGTATCAGTAATGAAAGTCTTGTTCAAGTGAAACAACCAAACTCACTCAAGAGCTGGCTGTTGCTAGAGCAAAGGGGAGACCTCTGTCAGTGGCACTCAATGGCAAACTGAAGAGTAGAAGGCAAGACCTTGTGTGGCAAGAGTGAAGATGGGAAATCTCCAAGTGAACAAGACTGGGGGAAAGCCAGTCGAGTGTGCTTGGGGTTTATATACTGTCTAGGGGTTTACACTTGTGTACACTAGATCTACAGATATCCTATGCTAGAGTACATGAGGGGAACATGCATAGCATAGCCTAGATAAGTGGGTCATACTCTATAGGACAAAGGCGAGTCATGAGGAATACATGAGATGAGCATGAGGTGAAGATAGGGGTCATGGAGTGGAGATGAAACACATGAGGTGCCTAGATGCGTGGCTGTGTGATATGCATGGTAAAGGGTTTGGCATGAGGTAAGCATGAGGTGGCCATGAGATGGACAGCCATAAGGCTGTGCGAGGGTCTAGGTCAGGGGCAATACTTAGGATAAGTAGTGTAGTGATCAGTAGTGATCAGTATCGTAGTAAGGTTGGTCGTTCAATTCCCAGGTATGGTAAATATTATAGGGGCGAAATGGAGCGAGCGTAACAGATACCATGGGCCCAACTGATGATATCAACACACCCAGGCCCAGGCCCAGTCGATATTCTCAGCACAGACACTGTGGGCCCAACCGATGATATTGACTTACCCAGGACTGGGCCCACTTGATGTTCTCGGCACAGACACTATGGGCCCGACCGATGATATTGCCCCAGCCCACCCAATCTTCTTGGTACAGATACCATGGGCCCAACCGACTACATTGACAATTTACCTATTCACTTACAGTGGGCCCATCCAATTCTCTCACTGCACTTTCCTATTGGGCCCTCTCATTTATCTCACACATATTCCACTTGGGCCCACTACAGGGTCACTCAAAAATATCGGCTTTATTGCACGAAGGCTGGCCGATGGCATCGGAAAAAGTGACTGCACTATGTGTCTGGTAGTTCTTCAAAGAACAACCATTGGTCCAAGGTAACGCAGCTTCATTTTACGATTCAACTCTTTTTCGATCTGAGTGTTTCTTATCAACACAAGGTCTCTGGGTTTAAAGTCGCTGTCTCGGATCTGGTTCTTGAATTGCACCTCAAATTGTCTGAGCAATGCAAACCGAGATAGGAGGTCGCAGTCGTGGATGGTGTTGATATCTTCAAGATGCTTCTGCAATTTCTGCGCTTGCCATGCAATCAAGGTTGTGCTAGAAATTGGATCAGTCTCAGATATGGGTACAAGAAATGTCGCTTCAGCGAGGTCAAAAGGGAAGATGGGCTCAACACCATGTACCATGAAGTATGGTGAGAGTCCAGTTGACTTTAGGATCATGACTCGCTCTGCCCAAAACACAGAATGAGCGGTTGATGACCAGCAAAGTTCCCCTTCCAGGGTACTTTTGATGATGGCCTCCTGGACATCGTAGTGATGCTGTTCAACTACGCCATTCGCCTGAGAGTTGTATGGGGAGATTTGAATGTGGGGGATGCTATATCGGGTCACTAGGGTGTCAAGTGCCTGTACATAGGGGGTTCCATTGTCAGTAACTAGTTCAGTGACAGCGCCCCAATGACAGAGGATTTCTTCGAAGATAAAAGACGCGATGGATGACGTGTTCTCGGATCACAACATACACCATTTTGGATATGCTGTGAGGGCGCACCGAGCCTGGACAATGTAGCGGTAGCCTCCAGATCGAGGCATTACCATTGTATCAATATAAACTTTGTGGAACAAACTGCCTATTACCAGGACGGTTGGCGGAATGTGTAACTTTTGTGTCTGTCAGATTTGATATGTTTGGATGTACCATTTGATGTCGTCCACCAACATGGGCCACTAGAAGCGTAATAGCAGACGTGTTCAGACTGAGAAGACACCTTTGTGTCCGAGAGCATTGTGTACTTCTCTGATCGGTCCGAAGCATCATTCGATGAATATGACAAGCTGATGCCTTCCGTGTGGTTCGCAACAATACAGAGACATGTCGAGAAAGAAACATGTCACAGCATTGATAAATGATGTATAGTCTGTGTCTGAGAGGTCAGGTGGTTGATTGCGGGTGCCTAGGAAGTCACGAATTTTATTGATTCGCACTTCCTTGACGAGCGCCTTTGGTGAGCGAGGTAGCTCCGGATCATCCATAGTGATGTCTGGATCCAAAGAAATGAACACAGATGCTTGGTGACTGTTGGTAGACAGGTTCCTAGAGAAGTGAGCAGAGTTGCCAGGTAAAGAGACATGATTGTTGAGCAAAGAAATGGAGAAAGAATATGCATTGTCCGGCCAGTCTTCGAAGTTATCATTTTCTGGAGGATCGTCCTCAGATGACAGATGATGAGACAGGCGGTCCACTCCCATGTGATGGGTAGTGGGAACATGAACGAGCCAAAATGTGAACAACAGAATGCCTGTGATCCATCAATTGATGGTCACATTGGGCTGGAGATCCAGGTTATTGATCATACCATTGATGTATTTCACATCCATCTCCACTGTCAAATTGGCAACCCCAAAAATGAAAATACAGACTGCTCATAAGGAGCAGAACAATCCATAGAGCTCCAACTTGGCTTGAGAGTAATGGCTCTCGACCTCCATGAGACTAATCGAACCGAAACAGCTCGGGTATTTTTTTCCATCCTCTCCTTCCTGCGACAGGATGTATCCGACTGCAATCATCGAAGTGTTGACAGCCAAAACCACCTCTCATCTGGATTCGTAATCCAGATGACGTATCGCGGAAGAGTTGCAGATCACATCCTTAAGACACTGCATCACTCATCTCTGAGGCTCTTCCCATTCGAAGGAAACCCCTTTCCATGTCAGATTGACCAGCGGACGAGCGATCGAAGCAAATCCTTTGATACAAATGTGGAGGACGCCACACACACCTTAGAATCTGCAGACCTGGGTGAGGTTCTGACACTCAGGCCAGTCGCGGATCTTCTGGACCTTTTTCTCATGCGGGATGCGACCTTCCCAAGTGCATTTGTGTCCGATGATTATTACTTCTGGCACTGCAAAGGCAAATTTCTTGGCGGAAACCGTTATGCCTACATTCTCGAATTGTTGAAGGATGCGGTTGATGACTTGTAGGTGCTCCCATATGAATTGTCAAATACCCAGATTCTCAGGGATAGTCTCATAGTGACCATCCAAAAGAATGTATCATGTCAGGAGTGTCTTGATTGCTACATCGTCAATAAATGGAACAGTATGTCGAGGGATTTCTTCCTGCAGGATGAAACAAATGTCGGCTTGGTATATCTGCACCACATTTGTGTACCCCATCGGAACCGTAGTAAGCTGATAGGGGCCCATGGGACTGTTGAAAGTAGTAAGGTCCCAAGATTCCAGATGCAGAGGTTGTTGGTTGTATCTGGTGAACAAGCCCATTATCCCATACACCACATATCCAGAAAAGGATTCCGCTAAGTGCTCAATGAACAGGGAAGTGCACGAGTCCCAGATGGTGACAGCATCGAGTGGCTGAAGGTTGTGGATGAGGTGAAGAGACTTCCCATCTTGTTTGAGAATGCAAAACCAGCAGGAGCGGTATACGGCAGTCGATGGTTTGTAGACTCCGGTGGCAATGTGATCCTTGATAATCTGGATGGTATCCTTCCACTTCAAAGGAGGAATGGGGATATTCTGCAACACCCATGGAGTGTGCGGGATGGTTGGGATTTTAACCGGGGGAAAGTATCATTCATCAAAACAACCTTGCTTGTCTGGGACCCAAGCGAAGGCCTTTTCATGAGCACGGACGATCCATCTACAGAGTTTAACCTCTTCTGGCCAAAGCCAGTTCGTCGGATCAAGATTCAAAGTATCAGTGCATTCCTGGGTGAAACGTTCCCTGGGAATGAAGTCTGGTGGATGCATGGGTAAGGACAGCAGTCTGAGAAGTGGGTCATTGGGAAGAGTCTGAGTGACACGAAACTCTTTGTCCACTTGTGCAACAACAGAGCAGACCTTCTTCATGACTGGTTTGTAAGCCAGAGCATGCGTGATGGAATCATAAGAGAAAACAGAAGAGAATGCAGAAACAACATCTGGATTGAACGCAGTTTGCGTTGAAGAGAGAAAATCATAAGTGGAAGAATGAGGCAAGGGCCCAATAGAAAGTGGGGGGAGACAAGTGTATGCTGGGGTCACAGAAAAGAACAACATGGAAGGCCGGTGAGAAGGCGAATACGGATACAGATTCAACGTGAATGCAGAATTACAAGCGTTGGAATCTCCCCCATCGTTTGATGGATCATTAAATTCTAAAAACCCATTTCAATGATGGATTTATGGCTATTGCACTGCATCTTTTCACAACAATGCAGACAACCTTCAGACCACGGATGTGTGGGGAGAGCAAATTGCTTCCCTGTGTTTGGGTCACAGAGTGTGATTGTCTGTGATCTGTCTGGAAAATCTTCAGTATTCGCACTCATGAGACAATGAAATGGTCATCCAAGCAACAGGTCGAAGTTAGCACATGTGAGAATTTTTACTTGCACCATTACTTCGCCTGCACCGAAGTTCACAACAAGATTCTCGAGCACTCCTAGGGTTGTGTCAATGCTAGTGTTCGCAGATGACATGTGCATCATATGGTCAGAGTGGATTGGCAATCCGAGCTCTTCCCAAATCCACTTAGGCATAGCCAGATTTCCGACCCAGAATCCAGAATGCCTTGAACCGAGCGCCTGGTCTCACCAATCTTGACTTCGATTGCTCGAAGTGGCAGACTGTGGTGAGCAACAATGAGACCATCATCGTTCCAATGCACCTTGTTGCCAAAGTCGCGGCTGACACTCGAAGGGTCAAGGCCCAACAGCTCATGTACCTGGACAGAGTTGGAGGATGTGTTAGTTACTCGTTTGACCGTGGTATGGTCTCAAAACTGTTTCTGGAACTCTGGAGATGCAGCAATCAAGTCTTTCACAGGTATTGGAATACTCGTGTCCAACACCCGGTCCAGTACTCATCTAGGCACGGACTCATCTTCAAGTGGAAACATATATTTGTACTGTGTGGTGGGGGAAGATTGGTTGGCTGGGGGAACGTGAGGAGGAATATTACTAGACGATGCAGAAGGATTCATTGCGGACCTGGATGCCTCTGCAGTGGATGATGTCAATGTGGAAGGTTGGTTGGTGCGTTGTGTTGCGGAAGTTGAAATCAGAAGCATCCAAGATGATGACGTGGATGCCTTTTGGAGTTCTGGAGAGATGATCTCCTCTGTAACAGTCGAAGGTCGTGTTTCTGGTTTCTTTCGAGGAGGGATGTGAACCCCATTGAAGCGGACACACTTCCCTTTATCTTTCAATGCCTGATCTGCCTGAAAGCTTGCCAAAGCTTGGGCAATATATGGCTGGAACTCCGGAGCTGTTACCATGGGTACTTCTTCTTCTTCTTCTTCTTCTTCTTCTTCTTCTTCTTCTTCATCCTCCTCATCTTCCGCTTTCATGAAAGCAAAAGTGGATGGATTGATTTTGACAACCGCCTGAGTCTCTGGGAATGTGACAGCTAGGATTCCAGCTGTGATATGCAGTGAGAAATGTTTGGTGGCAGATATGGAAGAGGAGGAAGCTACTGTAGAAGGTTGTGAAGTGGCCATGTGGTCTACGGCTTCCTTTAAGCATTGTGCTCCTTGTATGCGAGGGATCTCTGTCCCATCTGATAGGCATAGCCTGCTGAACTGCCCTCGAACTACTTTGCCGGTGTTTAGATACTCCTGGCAGACCGGACACATTCACATCATGTGACCTGGTCCTGCACAGAACATGCACATCATCGGAGGATGCGCTACCTGATTTGTTTCGACTTTGATAGTGACTGGCAGAACGTACAAGGATGTGGGGTGGCACCGGCGCACGAGCTGGCTGATAAGGTGTTGGTGGGGTGATATTGCCAATTACCAGTGGTAAGAACGAGTGGAAGGCTGATGTGGTGATATAAAGTCGGTTGGGAGTGAGGTCCTGAGTGAGTCCTGAGGAAGTCAACACAACAAATATTTATGAGAAAGTGGGGAAGTGAGTATGACTTGTCCCAAGGGGTTCGAGGTAGGTTGTTGGGGCGAGAAGGGGTGGTCAAAGACAATCTGAAAGCAAGAGGGAGCTTCCGAAGGGAATCCGGAAACTAGGTGAAGCGGATGGTGAGTCCGAGGGAGATTTGGATCCGGATTCAAGTGGAAGGTGTCGAACAACGATGAAGACCTTCAGAAGACTTAGGACGACCGAGAGGCAGAAAGAAGATATATTCTAAGTTTAAGGACAATGTTTCATAGTCCAGGGCAAACCCTAGACTTCCCTAACGACGAAGATGTGAAATAGTGAAAATAAAGTTGAACTATAAAAAAAAACTTCAAGGGCGACCACAGCCTTATGGACTGTGTAGCTACAACTGGGAAGTGGGTTGAGAGGCTGTGTGTACAGGTACAAAGGTCGTAGGTGAGAGGGTAAAAACCCTACAACGTCTAGCAGCTCTGGACTGCGCTAATGAGTCTGAGAAGGTCTAGGTTGACCTATTGTCGTAACTCGACCGCTATTGGTGCGCATATGGATGGAAGGGCTTTGAAAGCAAAATGGAAGGGTTAGAGGAGCTTTCGCTCATAGGGAAAATATTAGTAGAGAATCCGCTGATATCTCGGACTCAGAATCTATCCAGAATGTTCGGATACGTACGGAAAGGTCTTGGATCACACTCGGATGGACAGGGGACTCAATGGGATTCTTGGAGACAATGTCAGGCAGCTGTGGGACATGGGGAAAAGGCCATTTGCAACCGTAGAGAGCTACCAGCTCCTACAGCATCCCTCTGATCATAGTCATTACAAATCCTCTTTCCTCCGGATTCACCACATCGACTCTCACGACCACAACTGTTTTGTCAAATTTGCTGTCTCCCACACCCATTACCAACCATCCTCTTAACCCTCCAATAAATCCGCGTCCATACATGGCCAACCCTGTCCCTGTTCAGATGCCTCTCTGTGGAACCCCTAACGTACCCAAATTCGATGGGAAAACGCCTTCAGAGCTTCCATGCTATCTAGAGGATATAGAGCTTCTCGGCAATGCAGCTGTAATCACAATAGAACAAAAAATACAAGTAGCCCTTCGTTACACTGTCTTAGACAAAGCCGAAGTATGGCAAACGCTGCCGGAAGCAACAGTGGTTTTGGCAGATTGGGATGCCTTCGTTGCCACGGTTAAAAAAATGTACCCTGGCTGCGAAGGGACTGACAGATATAGCCATGGTGACATACAGTATTTGGTACAGGATTACCAAAGGAGAAATATGCATAACCACGACAAACTTGGGGAGTATACCCAAGCATTTTGAAAAATATCCACAGTACTATTAGGCAATGGAAAACTAGCAGATACAGAACAAAACATCCTCTACCTTGACGGGTTTCCCCATGTCTTACAACAAAAAATCTGTGAATGCTTACTAATTGTTAAACAGGATGTCCATCCAGATGATCCATACCCCATGAATGATGTCACGGACATAGCAAAGTTTCTTCTCACCGGATCGGTGTAGGAGCTGGTAGCTCTCTATGGTTGCAAACGGCCTTTTCCCCATGTCCTACAGCTGCCTGACATTGTCTCCAAGAATCCCATTGAGTCCCCTGTCCATCTGAGTGTGATCCAAGACCTTCCCGTACGTATCCCAACATTCCAGATAGATTCCGAGTCCGAGATATCAGCGGATTCTCTACTAATGTTTTCCCTATGAGCGGAAGCTCCTCTAACCCTTCCATTTTGCTTTCAAAGCCCTTCCATCCACACGTGCACCAATAGCAGTCGCATTATAACAATAAGTTGACCTAGACCATCTTGCACTCATTAGTGTTACGCGTAGCGTAGAACAAGCAAGCGTGCACTCTGAATAGTAGCACGAAGACTATGAAGAGACGAGATGCGTGCACTCAGTAGTAGCACGAAGACTAATAGTGATGTCTTGTGGCGAAGGTCGC
>JBBPOE010000855.1:0-12329 GCA_038091295.1 Tylopilus felleus | reverse complement strand
CTGACAACATGTACCCAGCGTCCAATGCCTTGGCCAACTCACGGGGTGCCAGGCACTCGGAATGGTATGTTCAAGTGATGTTCATCACCTGCCAGATATGAATACAATCGATACAGACCAGGACATTAGGCCTGAGGCTGAGATCAGCACCTCAAGGACCAATTATCGGCAGCCTCAGCCCCAGCCAACTCGGATGGACCAAGTGTCCAACCAAGGTACTCATAAGATTCATTGCATTATCAAATGACTTCAATACTGAACAAACATCTATCCAGTGCTTCGATCGGCCCTAAAAAAACCTAAGCTGACAGTGATCAATGAAGAGGACTGAAACCCCCAGAAATCTGGTCTGAAGGTGTTAAACCCATCTAGGCGGACAGGTCAAAGTCAGGAGGGTGTGATGTCTGTAGACAACACTGAGTTGCTATTAGTGACTGAGACACCAAGATGATCAGGACAGAACCGACGGGCACCGAAGCTGGTCGATGGGTGCTATGTGTCCCTGGTTCGGCCAAAGTCAGCAAAACATTGGTTGGCTGACAACAGTAAGAACTCACAAATGCAGAAAAAGCAACACACACATTGAGACATGTGAAATTTCATGCTAATCCTGATATCCTCCATAGTTTTGTCGAATGCAGTAAATTCACCATAGCTAGTACATCTTGAAATATCATAGCTACAAAATGATAATGTCTATCATGTGTCCAAGCCTGACTCCAGAATCTCCATCACATCCTTCTCCGTCGGCGCTGGCAGCTTGTGTTCATCGGCATCCATTGGGGAGGACTCAGCCTTGGCACTCTGCTTTCCTGCCTGCTGGATGTCCGAATTGAGCAGGTCTTCAAACTAATGTGGTGGGATGTTTCCTTGGTTCTCAAGTTCTCTCTTGATTTCAGACTGAACAGCCTGGTCCCTTCTATACGCTTCTACTAGTTCCCTATGTACAAATTTCACAGAAACCCTGCTACTGGTGGTAACGTGTAGGCTTCCTAAGGTGTTCTGATCTACGTAGAGGAGGGCGCTGATAACCAAAACAAGCTGGTACGCCTCTATGCCAACAAGGGATAGGAGGAGGGAAAGGAGGACGAGAAGGGGAAGAGGTGGAGGATGAAGATGATAGTTCCGATGAGATCCTTCTCCTCTTCGAAATGTCTCTCTCCTGTGAATCCGAGCGATGGCGTCTATCTCCCTGCTGCTCAATGCCCAGGTTAATTCCCTCTCAAATAATGTTCTGGACCTCGTCCGGGAGGAGTGCTCTATATGGATCGTTAGCGATCCCGATGAAACTTAAAGTGAGGGGAGTGGAGAATCCAGACCTGAAGATCTCTTGTTCTAATAGGCGGCGGTGGACGTATGTCCAATCAACGGGTTCCTCAAATGGTGAGGGCAAGCAGATGGGTTCAGGGTAGAAGTTCCTGAAGTCTAGGTGGACCTGTTCTAGTTCAGGTACGTGGTATCCAGGATCCAATAGATCAACTGGAGGAAAACAAGGTGAGACGGGTAAGGGTTCCTGCCAAGCTGATGGCGGAACGTAATGGAAATCAAATTCTTCGAATTCCCAACCTTGGAAGAATTCGATCCTTCTATCGTCGACCGGAGTGTCGAAACATGGGGTGGGTGGTAGACGTGGTGACTCGGACCTATAGGAGGGCAGTTCCTCCGGTTCTTCAAACTGTTCAAAGAAGGTGTCGGCATTGTCAGAAAAGTCTGGCCAGAGGTAGTCCTCGATGTGAGGGAACGGTGGTACCTGTGGATATACGAGGTTTACGGATTCCTCTTCCTGCTTGATCTCTCTCTCGGGTGAGGCGAATAGAGGGCCTCCTAGAATGCTATTAATGGGTGCCTGGTAGGCGTAGTCAATGACCCTGACTATAGGTAGGTGATCCTGTTTTCGTACCGCAAACTCAAAAGCAGTGGGGAAGGCTGATCCCGATTTGCACGACACTACCAAACAAGGTTAGTGTGGCCGTTCAATCAATGAGACAGCGGGACGGTTTCTTACTGGCGAAGGTAAAAGTGTGGGTGGTGGATAGGGCAGATGTAAGAGGTATTGATTGCTAGACCTTCCACGGTATCAGTAATGAAAGTCTTGTTCAAGTGAAACAACCAAACTCACTCAAGAGCTGGCTGTTAAGCTAGAGCAAGGGAGAGACCTTCGTCAGTGGTGCTCAATGGCAAACTGAGAAGTAAGTGGCGAGACCTTGTGTGGCAAGAGTGAAGATGGGAAATCTCCAAGTGAACAAGACTGGGGAAAACCAGTCGAGTGTGCTTGGGGTGTATATACTGTCTAGGGGTTTACACTTGTGTACACTAGATCTACAGATATCCTGTGCTATAGTACATGAGGGAAACATGAGGAGCATAGCCTAGATAAGTGGATCATACCCTATAGGACGAGTGCGAGTCATGAGGAATACATGAGACGAGCATGAGGCGAGATAGGGGTTATAGAGCGGAGATGAAATACATGAGGCGCCTAGATGTGAGGCTGTGCGATATGCATGGTGAAGGGTCTGACATGAGGTAAACATGAGGCGGACAGCCATGAGGCGGACAGCCATGAGGCGGACAGCCATGAGGCGGACAGCCATGAGGCGGACAGCCATGAGGCTGTGCGATGGTCTAGACCAGGGGCGTCGCGTAGGATAAGGAGTGTAGTAGTTAGTAGTGACTGTTATCGTAGTGAGGTTGGGAGTTCGATCCCCGGGTATGGTAGATAATATAGGGGCGAAGTAAAGCGAGCGTAACACTAGATATCTTTCTTACAGTGCGAGGCAGGAACGTGCACCAATAGCAAGTTCGAAGGGGATGGTGATAAGCCAAGGAGAGAGGGCATAAGGGATTAGGTAAGCGCAATCAGAGATAGCGCCATGTCGAAGTTTGTTCATTGTTGCTGCTTATTGCAGCGGAAACTTAGATCATTCGGGTGAATTCGTCAGGGGGAAAATTACTACTTTTTTTGAGGTGATACAGTAGTCTTTTTATACACATACAAAACAAGGAAACTGGTGGCTCAAGGGGTGATGACGAATTTAATGATGTCAGTGGTGTACAGTATAAAGGAAATGTGAAATGGAAGAGAAAATGAAAAGGAAATTAAGTGAAAAGGTGAAAGGGTGAAGTATGAGGGATTTGAACTATGAGCGGTGAATGCGCCACACATGTTCCTTACACTTAAAACAACAGGACAAGACATCTAGACAAATATGGATAGCAAGTTACAAGAAAAGTGCAAGCCACCAAAACACATCCAACATCAAGTACACTTTTTTCTATGAAGTCGATGAGATAAAAGATAAAGTGTGCAAGACAAAAGAAAGGCACCTTTGGCCTCCTCGTGCTGTATCACTACCAGCTCGCCACTTTGTTCCACTCACTGGCGAGCTCTGAGACCCAATAGAGTTTGTGATCTGAGCATATGTCAATGGAACGGGTGCACGATGAGTCCTACAGACTTCAGACAGATCTAGTCCAAGTCCATCTGCTGCAGGCTGTGAGGCTGGATGAGCCTTCCTTCAAATGCTGACATGCTGTGTGGAGGGCTGGATTTCAGCCACAGCCTGAACATCGTTGGCACCTCCGTGCCGTATTCCATCTGATGGCAAGGAAGCGGGAGAAGGGCAGGAAATGATAGGCTGGCTGGCTGTCATCTGGATGGGAGCTACCATTGAATGAGGAATCGATAGAGGTGGTGTGGTGGTGGGCAATGTGACCCCTGAGTTTTGGAGTGCAGCATCATTAGTGGGTTAAGCAGCAGCAGAGGGAAGAACAGGAACACTTTGACGAGAAACAGCCGGATGTTGAGAGTTGGCAGCAAGAAAAGTGACTGAGGGCTGCTTGCTGCCAGTGACTGCTGGAATGGAATGAGGGTGAATGGTCGAGGGTTGAGTGGTAACTGTAGAAAGAGAAAAGGGGACAGCTGGAGGTGGAGCTCCACTTGTGGCAGGAAGGACAGGCTGTGGGAAGATGGCTGCCGAGGGAATTGCAGATGCATGCTGAAAACCATCACCAAAGTTGAACATTGGGGCCACATACGGGGTTGGGCCAGAACTCAGAGTTGAATGAATATAACCAGAATATAGTTCATGAGGTACATCTGGAGAATTCAGCATCTCTGTAAAGCTCAAGGAAGAGCTTCCAGCCATCAGATCTACCTCAGAGTCATTCCTAAAACTGACATCATGGGTGAAGGAGCTGATATCCCAAGATATATTGTCCGAGTACAGGATGTCTGAATGAGAATAACCCCAGTCCGATGCCCCAATGTCAGTATCAAAACCCATCGAATCGGGATAGTCCGATGATGCAACAACAGATGTAGACATGGAAAGGGCAGGTGAGGATGCTCTGTCAACCTCGGTGGCAGTGAGCACTGAACCTTTTTGCACTTCACAGTCATCAAATGCTGATGGCAATGATGCAAGCAATGCAGATGATGCTCCCTCTGTCTTCTCAGCCATGGAGTCCAATGCATCATTGCACACTGGCATGCCAGACTTTCCATAGTTAGGTCAGTAATCTCCGATGTCTGAGTCCACAGTCACAATTCTCACCTTGTCGTTCATTGACGTACCAGTAAACCCTCCCGAAGGTCTTTGTGAGTCTTTCACTGCATTAAATGTGAGTGATCAATCAAAATGATCCAAATAATCAGTTAACATATGGTATACAACCTCCACAAAATCGGTGTAGGTGGTCATGAGTCATGTGTCAGCCTCAGCTAGGAGCATTGGGAAATCGCAGCCTATTGGCGTCTTTCCAAGATGGAAACTGCGAAGTGGTGAGTCGAGCAGTTAAATTCTAAATGGACTAATGAAGCTCATGACATGGTAGTGATATCCCAGTTTCAGCGGGATCTGGACCAGCCATCATGCATGAAAATTTCCAGCCTGTTAGTCTGGACAGCCGTCGAAACACCTTTGTCAGCACTAATGGAAGATCCTCAAGTACACTTCGCATTGTTGACCTGCACGAAATGAGAATCGTGTGGAATCATGAGTAGTAAAGAAAGAATTCTCACTATGCAAAGGAAGACTATACTAATGTCTATCCTTCCACCAAGTTTCATTTAAATCCAACCGTTCAATAAAAAGATATAGTCATATCTTTGAACACTACTTTTATTACTATTAGCACTACTACAATAGCTAAGTAGATACGCTTCAGTAAGAATACACCCATTATGTAGTTGGTTATATTCTCATGCCTACACTGCAATAGTCACATGACCCTTGCCTTGCCTAGGATGCTGCCACACTTGTCATCCAGTCACAGCATTGATCTAAATTAGTACAAATGTTCCTGTGTATAATATCACATTCCAGATTTAGCTAGCTCAGGTGAGTCAGACTAAGTCAATGTGAGTCATACTGGTTAGCATGGGAATGTACAGCCATGAGGCTGTGCAACAATAATATGAGTCATACTGACTCATAGCACAGCCATATAAGTGCCAAAAGGGGAAAATACAGTTATGACTCATTCTGAGTCATAGCACAGCCATGTCTGAGTCAGAATGAGTCAAAGTGAGTCATTTCCCAAATATGGTATGACACAGCCACACATGAGTCATATTGAGTCATATCTAAAAATAACCACCAATGGCACAAATATCTCAAGGCAGTGAGGACTAATTAGGAAGCCAACACAGCCCCATGTAAATAGCATAAAAGGAGGGCAGATTTGCCTGCAAGAATAATTGAAGAAAAAAAGAGAATCTCATAGAATCTGAGAAGAATCAGAGAGTCCACTAGTTAGAGGTAGTCTACATTAGAACCTCTACATAGATAGTTAGAACTAGGAAGAAAACTACTACCGGATTAGGAAATAGGACACAGCCACTGAGCAGAAAGGCACTCCTACTTACCTAATATTAGCTACTAAGTCACCACTAAGCAGAAAGGCAACTGTAACCTAGATAAATCTAGTCTAGGAATACTTAGTATCTAACTTCCGATCTCGCACAAGTCTAGCACTCCAGTTACCCAATAGAACAGGTTTGATATTACTCCTATTGTGTGTGAACTGAGTGACCTATAAGGGACATTTTCCCACAGTTGAACCACCAGCAAGACTGCTACCAGTAAATTACGCTAGAAACACTACATAAAGCTAGTAAATAAACTTAGCTTTATAACTCAAGAACAAGAACCAATCAAGTCCCACCCTTGATACTAGATAATCACCATCTAAAGTACCTTTGCAAACAACCACAAACAGCTTACATAAGCATCTTCCTTCTAGCCACAGTAAGGTTAGAACCCATCTTCATTAGTTGATTAGTAGTAGTTCTTAGGTACAAACCTAACACTTTTGTAGGTAAATCTAGAATCACCTTAGCTAGGAAATAGCCACCCTTCTCCCTATAAGTCATTATACTTGGGAAAGAAAGAACAAACTGGTGTCCCAATTGACTACATATTCAACTCTCTCAGTAGATTATGGCCAAGGCAAGTCACTGTTTGATCTGGTTGATTAGTTGTCTGTCACCAGCTCATAGTCAGATTGGAGTCGGAGGATTTATTTGAGGGATTTACCTAGCATCCTATTCATCTATTTCCTGCAGTATCGACACCGCATCATGGTTGCTAATAGTAGCAACCTCACTGTGCCATTGGCATTACGGTTGGCAATTTAGCAATGACTTGGAAGGTCATGTGCTGGTGTGGTACATGCTTTGATTTTGAGTTAAGTGAGTAAAACAGAAGTATAGTAAAAAAAATTGCAAAAATACAGTTCTCTGAGCCTTGTAGTACCAACTTGTAACCCAATGATGACAACTCCTACTGGTGAAGGTCCATCCTCACAGCTTATCTCACAAATCCCTTGAGTGCATCCTGCACTCCATGATGAAATCAATGATTGCATGGAAGTTGTCCATAGACTGGAGGACTCAGAGGATCTTGCTGATGACCACATCATTGCTGATACTGATGATGATGTCACTGTCCCCTTGAGCACAGTGATTTGAGATGCATTTGGTCTAGATGATGCTGATATCCCTGCAAAGGTAGACACCACCCCTCATTGTGTTGATAGCACAGAAAAGGGTCCTGACAATTCATTGGTGGCTGCAGGGGAGTATGAAGATATCTGGGCTTTCATTAACTTCAATGAGTGCATGTAAGTAGGTTTTTTTGTCTCTTAGAATGTGTTGTTACTGCTAGCAACCAATTCCCCCCTTGTGTTACATGTCACATTGCTATCATTAGCAACCTAGCAGCCCAAGCTGCATTACACTCAAAAAAAGTAGCAACCAAGACCCCATTACACGTTATTTTTAGCAATGCAACCACCCCAGCGTCACATGTTACAGTTGCCTCCATACAAAAAGGGACAGTAGGTACTCTATTGTGTGCAAAAGGCAAGTGGCAATCTGTAGCTATGCCATCTTGAACCTATCTGGGGCAACATCATCAATAGCATCCCATCCACCTGGGAGTGCAGCATTCTTTTCATTGGCATCCTCCATAATGATTTTCTTCATATCAGAATATTTACGATCCCCAAGAGACTCCATGACCCGAGACAGAGCAGTGCATGGACACTTTGACTTGACAACTGATTTCGGATGTGGGTCAGCAGATTGTGGCCACAGCTGAACAGCCACTCAATATAACTGATGTAGCTACATGAAAAATGAGTTAGTACTAATGTAACTATTTGAAATGGAATGAAAAAAAAACCCATAGCCAGGCCGCATGCATGCAAGTCAAGGGTACTGGGCAGAATTGTCAGCCCACCACTGGAGAACATTATTGACATCCTCAGTGACATCCATAGCCAGGTAGTCTTCCAGTTCATTGCACTGCACTTTCAGCTTGGGTTTAGCCAAGCACAGGAGATTATCAAACACATTTCTTGAAGCCTTGAGTTGGCTTGATTCTGGTGTAGTATCCATGTCTGTATTTGCATCTATCATGGCATCCATGCTGTTTGCAATATGATATGTGTGATATGAATTTTCACACACATCCAAGACAATTGGTTTTGCTGTTTCAATCCATTGATGCTTCAGCTGGCACTCTTAAAGTACTTGAGCTTGTGGCAGGGGTGCAAAACTGTGTGATGGGGTTAGGTTGATATTGCGATTGTCAATTGACGTACTCATGGCAATACAATACATTTTTCCCAAGTCCATTGATGAGTAGTACCTGTTGAGGGTCTTCTTAGCCAGTCCAATGGCCACACAGATTGCTGGGCTAAGTTTTTGGTTGTTCAACATGCCATTTGTGAAGGCCTTGTTGATGTAATCCATGGCCAATACGACTAGTGTTGCTGTGGCTTTGGCTATTTGCTGACTTGAGCCGAAGTTGCACTGTGGCTAAAGCCGAGCCATTCAAAACCAAGCTGTTGCAAAGTGCACGGCTTTGTCAGGCTTGGATAGTCATGGCTTTTAGCTTCAAGCTGACCTTGAGCTGGCTAATCCATGCTAGATATTAATTTATAATTTATTCACATGTGTAATAGTCAGTTATATACTGGCAGAGGCAGCAGATCAGCACAGCTGCTTGAAAGCAAGGCCTCCACCAACTCGGAGGGAGGGATGATCAGCACAGATACTGCTGTCTTCTCTCAAATAATCTGATAGAGAACCAGAGATTCTAGGTTGAAATCTACTGATCTGTTAAACAGACTATCTTACCACAGCTAGTGGATTGTTACTGTCTAAACAAACAGCGGAGATACTAGCGATCTAAATACAATCGGCTCAGTAATGTGGTGTTCTTCCTGATATCAATCATGAAGCGATATGTTAATCGGATGGTTTATGAGGTTGTTACACTCCAATCAAGTGAGATAGAAGTCAAGTTGTTAAGCCTGCATTGGAGGCTGAACAAGGAATGGGGATGCTAACTGATAGCTTGACTTTGTAGGAAATGTCCAAGAATTGAATAGCAACTATTGAGGTTGCAGAAAGGATAGTGAGCTCACTTCAGACCCTAGTCAAATGGAAGGCTAATGTCCACTTATATTGATACTAGCTGGTGGAAGGATAACTGAAGAAAGGGACAGAAAACAGAAAGCCTATTGCTTTCTAGCTGATTTTCTGTAGGGAATGCTAGAGAATTTACTACACTTTTCTACTGCTCTATGGCTAGTCAGAATAAGTACTAGATCTCTTCTAAATACTCTACTCAATTCCTGCCCTGAGGACTTACTAGAGAGAGAGAGAAATAGAGGGGGATTCTTCCCTGATAGATAATATCCTATGAAAGAATAGATATCTGATCCAATGAAAGAATTTTAATGCCTCCCTTGGCCCAAAATTGAGCTCCTTTTAAACCAAAACTAGGAGGCTATGTACTGACTATTTAGGTAAATAAAAGTGGTGTTATTTGAAGAAATGAGTCAGTGTGAGTCATTGCACAGTCAATTGCACAGTCAATGCACAGTCAATTGGCTGTGCCTGTCACTTGTCTTTGAATTACAGGTTTCTAACTCTGCAAATCTGAAGATTGACATACTGTGACATCTGACAGATTTAACAGATTGACAGGTTGACAGGTTGACAGGGATGTCAATAAGGATCTTGATTGACAGGCATTGCCTTCATTACAGATCTCACTTATCTCAAGATGAGATAAGATAAGATAAGAGTGGCTGTGCCTGTATGTGGCTGACATCCTTTCCCACACTTCCTTACCTTGGCTAAGTCAGATATTCCCAGGGATTTCTTTAATTTGATTTCCATGTAGGATACCTTCCTTGCCATAGGTGTTGGAAAGAAAAATGAATAGAGAAATGAATAAGTAAGGTATGGGAAAGAAATTTGATGGATAGATAGTCCTTGGTGTATAGTATGGTATGGTAGAAGGTAGAGTTGAAATACTCAATAGATAAAGAGGAAATAATTATTCCGGGTGTGATAACACATATGTAGTTGGAACAATTTGAGTTGTGCATATTTGGCAACAACTAGGAAAAAGATTGTGAGAGATATGTATAAGGTATAAGAGATATATGACTCTGCATGGAAGGTATTTCATGCAGGTCACCGGATGGAAATAGTACGCCTACATCATGACACTCCTATCCCTGGACACCCCGAAGCATCATGGACTACCCACAGGAATTGTGTCAGATAGAGGACCACAATTCACATCACAAGTAATGAAGGACATCTGCAAGAGACTAGGAATCCAACCCCGGTTGTCCACCGCATATCACCCTCAGATGGACGGACAAATAGAGAGGATCAACCAAGATCTACAACAGTACCTCCATATATTTACCTCAGAGAAACAGGATGAATGGGTTAGTTGGTTGCCACTCGCGCAATTCTCCTAAAACACCAAGAAACAGCTTAGTACAGAGAAATCACTGTTTGAAGTCACATGATTGTACCAGCCAAGAATGGGCTTTGAGCAAAGAGCTACAAAAGCACCAGCAGCTGAGGGATTAACAAAACAGATGGAAGAAACTCTGTAACAGACAAAGGAAAACATAGAGAAAGCAAAGACATGTATGAAACGTCAAGCAGACAGACACAAATCCAAGGCACCAGATTACGAGACTGGCGACAAAGTTTGGCTCTCTACCGAGAACCTTAAACTTATCCGAGCATCAAAAAAGCTCACTGAACAATGGCTTGTGTTACGCGTAGCGTAGAACAAGCAAGCGCGTACTCGGAATAGTAACGCGAAGACTATTGAAGAGGCGAGATGCGTGCGTTCAGTAGTAGCACGAAGACTAATGATGATGTCGAAGTCGCACTAGAGTCGAGATCAACCTCACTCGACAATGCGGTTGCAAGTTACTATGCGTGTTATTGCGTAGAACTAGCTTAGTGTTACATGGAAAACGACACGGTATTTATACTACAGGAAGACGCGCACAGACCAAGAGGCACTGCGTACCAAGAAGGAAGGAAAGTATAGCAATGATGGAATAGGAAAGGTGAGGCTATACGCGTGGCTGCGACGAGCAGTGCGAAGCTATACAAGGAACAAAAGGAAAAGATGTACCGGTTGAACGGTACTAGGAAACGTTAACGTAGTAAGTGTTACAAAGGCAAAAGAAAGATAGAAAGGAAGAAAAACCGTAACACTTCTACTCCTTGTTCGCCTATTGCGGTAAACCAGTACCAGAGATTGATCAAACCTGCCTTCCCTTCGATCGGCTTGATGTTGACTGAACCCTGGGGTGCGCCAGGGCAAAAACGCATTTATCTGCCACGATCTAATCTCTGAATACTTGGTTGAGCCTCGCTCCCACAATACGCTTACTACTCACAATGATTTCCGACCTCGCCCACTACTCCATGCTTGTCCTATATGGTCTTATCTCTTATGGAATCATATGCTCCCCCGCTATGCCTATCATTCTTTCATTGTGGACAAACACGCTCCTCTTCATATTTATGACATCACTCCTATTCACTATCTGGTCGATCATTGCCTGCTACATGAAAACCGTGGTTTGCCTAAAATGGACTCTCTGGGAAAAGATCAGATCCCCCCTTCTCACCTTCGAAATTGAACCCACTAAACACTGGAGATCGTGGGATGAGAAATGGGATGCAGATGATCAGACAGACAACAATGAGCCAGAAACCATTGACAGTTGGAACGAAACCCCAGCATGGGACCAGGTCGACAATTTCGACGACGACCATCTTAATCCGGAAGGACCAACTGCAGAGGGTTGGAATGCTGAAGAATGGGAACAATTGCAACAAAACCCAACCTGGTTAGAAACCAGGATGGCAGTCCCAAACTTCATCATTATGGCACTAGCTAATCTAGATCATTTCCGAGAAGAAGCCCCAGCCTGGCTCTCCCTTTATGTGCCACCAATCACCCTCTTTTCCGAACCCGAGGAAACCGCTCCTCCGGTTACGGAAAATCCTTCAGAAAATGAATCTGAACCAGAAAATCCACTTCCGGATAACGAACCCATCCCTTCATTCCAATTCAACTGGCCTCCGGACGATATTGGTCATACGGAGTCTGACTCATAGAGAGGGGGTAGTGTTACGCGCGCTTTACTTCACCCCTAAATTATTTTCCCTACCCGGGGATCGAACTCCCAACCTCACTACAATAACAGTCACTACCAACCACTACACTCCTTATCCTATGCAATGCCACCAGTCTAGACTCTCGCACAGCCTTATGGCTACTGCCTCATGTTTACCTTATATCAGATCCTTCACCATGCATATCGCACAGCCTCGCATCTAGGCGCCTCATGAAATGACCAAACTCACTCAAGAGCTGGCTGTTAAGCTAGAGCAAGGGAGAGACCTTCGTCAGTGGCACTCAATGGCAAACTGAGAAGTAAGTGGTGAGACCTTGTGTGGCAAGAGTGAAGATGGGAAATCT